>JAPTHN010000245.1:0-253694 GCA_026936325.1 Platynereis dumerilii
TAAAAAAAAAAAAGAGCAATGGGACTCCCTCGAAGGCAATAATTTGCCGCTGATAAGGAGCCCCAATGTTTAGAAATTGTTTAAAGGCACATGTGGGTGGCGATGTACTTTACAAAATTCAATAAAAGAAATATAAACAACTATTAATAAGAAAGAAAGAAACACAGATTTAAAGTCGAATAAAATAAAAGTAATGTGTGGGACGATGGAATTCAGTTACGAGGGGATGGAGCTGTGAACAGAGCAGCATCTCTTAGTGAAATCAATTTCTATTACAAATATAACAGTGAACAATCGAACAAACGGGATCATAACTATCTAGTAATTTTAATCTTAATGTAATTTTCATATCCATGAAATCTATGTGATAATGTTTTGCTTCTGAAATTATCTTGCATGGTATTAAATTTTATTAATAAATTTGTATTTCATACCATTTCTTGCAAACTCATGTCCCACAGCAGGCAGCCGCAAAACCGAAGCATTTCTAGTATTATAATCATGTTGAGTCAAATTCATTCCAGGATTGACAACCTCTTTAATATATTCAGGCACAGGACCATTAATTATAGCGATAATTAGTTTGTTGTCATGCAGTGCACATATATCTTCTAATTTTAAAATATTCAGCTGTTTGAAAAGGATGTTCGTATGAGCATTAAATTTGCTGTTGGTAATAATTATTCTGACCGCTTTTTTCTGTAATTTAAAAATAAATTCTGAGATCGCCAGCCCCAAAGAGTTATGCCATAATGAAATAGGATGAAATCAGAGCATTATATATGTTAAGTAAAGCATCAGTTGGTAAGGTATGCTTGAGTCTAGATAAGATACCTACTGTTTTACTGATTTTTTTTGATAAGGCAGTGACATGCATTTTCCAACTTAGATTTGTATCCAAAATTAATCCTAAGAAATTGAATTCATTAACATATTCAATCTTTGTGTCATTAATGGAAATATCAGGAGGAGTTATTTGCCTTTGGGGTGTATGAAATAGCATTGCCTTTGTCTTACTAACATTTAGTGATAGTTTATTTAATTTTAACCATTTATCAACCTTGTCTAGTTCATTATTGATATCATTTTTCATTGAACATAATTAGTATAATTAAGAGACGCAAAAAGAGTTGTATATCATCCGCATAGATAATTGGTGTTAAGCAGTTAGTAATAGTGGTAGATCATTGAGATAGATAATGAATAACAGAGGGCCTAATATGGAGCCCTGTGGGACTCCACATTTTATTTTCATTAAGTTTGATTGTACACCATTCATTTCCACATATTGGAATCTGTTACTAAGATAACATTGCATTAACTGAAAAGATATTTCATTGAATCCATAAAATTTGAGTTTATGCAATAGGATTTTGTGGTCCAGTGTGTCAAAGGCCTTTGAAAGATCCATGAAAATATTGACAGGTGTATTATTTTGATCCATTTCTGAAATTATTTTATCCACAAGCTCCATTGCTGCAATTCTGTAGAGTGATTTGACCGAAAACCATATTGACTAGGAAAGATATTATAATTAAGTTGATCAAAGTGGTTATAAATTTGATCAAACATTATACGTTCAAAGACCTTTGACACACTAGGCACTAGTGGAGCACCGATACTGGGCTGGTGATTATTATCAAACAGATAATTTCTTTTTTTTTAAATAATGGAAGTAACTTTTGCAATTTTGAGTTTATTAGGGAATTTTCCTGAAGCCAAAGGATGATGATTAATGAGAATCATCAAAGGCAGAGCTACTTCATTTTAATAAACTTGCGATTAATTTGTTTGATATCCTATCTAGACCAGTGCTGGTTTTTGGCTTTAGTGAGTCTATAGCTTTGATGACTGTGCCCTTTGTCAATTGGATTAAAACAAAAGGTAGTTTCTACTGGAGAACTTAAATAATCCTTGAATGATTTATTTTCGGGTAGTACAATATTCTCTGATAATTTGGGACCAATATCTATGAAATACTTATTAAACTCATTGGTAATTATTTTTTAAATCAGACTGCATTTTATTGTTAATAAGAAATTCCTTAGGGTAATCATTTGGATTTTTTAGACCTATTCATTACATTGTTGATTGTTGACCATGTTTTTTTTAATGTCTCCGATTTGAAATTTGGAAAAGCAATTAGAGAAATACTGTTTTTTTGCAGCACGGATGGTTTTTTGAAGGATCTTTGAATACGTTTTAAAATTAGTGAGGGTATCTTGATATGAGCACTACTTTCCGACAGTGATTTCAGTTTAATATAGAGTTTATCTTTATAGGTAATAGACTTCAGTTTAGCATTTGTCATCCATTTAGACTTCTTGTGTTTGTACTTATTGAATCTTACATATTTAACAGGAAAGTGTATCTTTATGTAATGAGATAGAATATTTTGTTAAAAACATTGTAGTCATTTTCTGAATTCTCTTGGCCTAGCGTACTGAATTTATCCAGAGCCTCCGTACTATTTATATCCTTTTTAAAGTTTTCATAATTTTCAGGAGTTTCACTGAAAACCTTAACGAACTTATCGAGGACATTTATCACTATTCAAATAGTCAAGTGAAATGAAATAAGGCAGATGATCTGAAATATGTTTTTAGTAGTACCCTGGCAGTTGTGGGTGATATAGTCGTTTGAAACTTTAACAAAAAAATTATCTATTAAAGTACCACGTTGTTGAGTAAGACGTGTAGGCACAGTAATTTTAGGAATGTATCATTAGGATACATATATCCAAGAAGTCCATTTATGGCATTATTATCTTTATAATTAACAGATTAATATTGAAATCTCCAGAAATAACTACATATTTGTTTTTTTTTAGTTGATTGAATACCAGAAATAAGTCTTCTATAAATTACATATATGTTCATGATTTGGCCTTGGAGGTCTATATATGTTGCCCACAATCAGCTTCTTCTTAACACCATGGGTGTCTGTGACATAGATCTCTATGAGCTGACCATCCCAAAACTCAGAGTTAATATCTAGATTAATACATTTAAATTCATATTGCTTCACGTAGATAAATAGCTACTCCGCCATGTGCACTGCATGACTTACCAACAGAAATGAGGTTATATCATAGCGCATCTATGTTCTAAACGGGAAGTCTCTAACCCTCTTAGAAGTCCCACCAAATGCTAAACGAATGAGGAACCACCACTAAACAGCTATCTCACCAGGTGGCAGCACTATCAATAATGTTACCAGCTGGGGGGTCCAGAAAAGCATGCAGCTGCATGATTTTCAAGACAAAAAACAGACCTGCAGACTTTAATATTCATCCTACTTGCAAAATTTAAAAAGCAACATTAGGAAATAATATTATCCTACCACTAGACTAATCAAACTTGCTGTTTCTATAAAAAATTTCGTGCATTCAGTAAGTGAACTTGATTTAGCTTTTTTTTTTACGTTTGGGAAAAATCATTGCTCTCGAATGGTTTTAAGTTAGCAAGATGGTTTTGATGCCAAAAGATACCTATATTACAGGGACTACTTGAAAGGAATTTCATGCTCCTAACTCAATCAGTTTTTTTTTAGATTAAGCATTAAGTCCCCCGAAAATACGATTTTTGGGGTTTTTTTGCGACATTGTTGTTTGTAGGGGTTAAAAGTCTGCTATGAAGTTTGCAAATAAAATATAAAACCAAATCTATCATCAAGCACTATAATTGCAGATTCAAAGTAGGTAAAAATATTTTTGAGAGTCCAATGGTTGCAATATGTGACGAGATACATTTCAACATGTACAAACTAAATTGTGACGCCAAAAGACAGATTTTCTACTTTTTTGAGACATTCTTGTGTTCAGAGCTTTTAAAATCTGCTATAAAGTTTGATAAAACAATTTCAAACCAAATCTATCATCAAGGAATATACTTGTTTATTGTCAAAATGTAAAAAATTATTTATGAGTGTCTAATAGTTGCTGAGAGACGTTACACCATTCACAACTGAGTTATGATGTCAGAATGCCTATTTTTTTTATTTTTTTTTAGGTATTCTTGTGTTCAGAGATTAAAATTGGATAAAGTAAATTCAAACCAATTCTACCATCAATGACAATATTTGCAGACTCTAAAAAGGAAAAATTATTATTGACATGCACAAACTGAGTTAATGCCCCAATATGCTGTTCGTCAATTTTGCTTCTTCGATGTTCTGTCAAAATAAAGCACATAGGCATACTCAGTAAATTTTTGGATTAAAATGTAAAAACACATAAAATGTATGAGAGAATGGTAAAATCCAAGCCATCTACCTGTTGTGTAAAAGATATGGGATATTATTAGCGTTACATCATATTTGACATAGTCCTGTAGGTGAGAATTCTGTAACGTGTACATCATAATTGACCAGTTTCAACAATTATGTCAAATTGTATATTAATGAGATTTACCAGTAAATGCAATTATAAACATTTCAATAAAAACAAACAAGTGTCAAATAATAATTCCCCCTAATATAACACAAAGGAGAGAAATTTCACCAAGAAGCCGGAAAATAAGTTGCCAGAAGCTACACACATGCACCAAACACTCAATATGAATAACCAATTCAAGCTAAAACTTAAATTCTCTGAAATTCCATAAAATATATAAAAGAATAGGTAAGGTATTTAGATTTGTTAAAATCCTCATTCATCACAACAGTAAAAAGTACAAATAATCAGAAGAATTTTACATGAAGCATCAATTATGATGTACGCCTATTAATCTGGTTCTGAACGAAATCAAACATAATGTATTGTTGAGATAAACTGCATTAGTAAAGGAAGTTTGCCAAAATACATGATAATTCTTAAATCAATGTTGAGATTACAGTCATATATCTAGATTTACGCTGTACATCATATTTGACATTACAAGTGTCAAATGTGATGTACATCAAAGAATCTATGTTATTGTCAGATAAGAATGAAATGCATGTGCGAAATCTCATGACGAGGACAACAAAAGTCTGGGAATTTAATTAACACAGGTTTTCTCTACTTTGGTAATGTTTTCATATAAATAAGCACGAAAATTCATCTGTACATCATAATTGACCAATAATTACTTCTCGGTCAATTATGATGTGCTGTCCATTTTGACGTACCAATTTGATACTTTTTGACGTATGACACATTTTGTTGTGTGACAGTCCTGTATCTTCATGCAAGGCCAATTTCAGAAAACAAACTTATTGTTCACAGCAAAATGAAAAATTTGGTTGATGTGATGCTTGTTTTCTACACATCAGAACAGTCTATCAGTGGCGTTATATCATATCTGTCCTGTAGGTGAGAATCCCAAAATTATTGGCATTCAAAATTTGCATCCTCCAATGCTCCATATCACAGCCTCTGCTGTCTGTAGGATATCCTTTGAAACATTTTAGATAAATCTTGTGGAATACTTATTTTGGCAGCATACAAAACCATAAAAATATTACTGGGTGTGTCAAAATTTTTGGTTTGAAATTTTGCCGTCCTGTAGGTGAGAATTTTTTCAGTGACTGCAGGTGTCATGTTTGGACTGCGACCATTTGACTATAGCTGGATATTCCTTTGAAAGCTGACTGGTATGTGATTATTTATCATAGACTTTCTTGATTCGATGGAAAATAAATCAACCAAACGCCACTTAAATAGGAAAAAAAAAACATTTTTAGAAAATGTTTTTTCTGGATTGACCATGTTTGACATTTATGATGTATGTGACGGGAGGTTTTTTTGGTGGCCCGAGAAATATTCCCTGAATATTTCACATCCCCAATGGAATTAACAAACTTAAGTTCAGGTATATAGGTAGTCATTAGAATTAAAAAAACTGAGCATAACTTACTTCAGTTGCTAACCATCAGCTGTCAAAGTAACACTGTTTGAAAGTGTGACGTTTGACACCCCCAAAGATGGACCATTTTGAGAGTTTTCGGTTCCTGGTCTCAATGATGAAGCCATTATTTCACGTAAAAGTGAATTTATTATGAAGAGATAATTGTACTCTACATCTCAGGGAATTTTAAAAGAATTTATTACTAGCCAAACTTTTTTTATGCTCTGTTAAAGGTCAAAATCCTGGCTTGCCTCGTTTAAAATGACTTCACCCATATATAAATTAATTATATGATTCTTTGTTGCAAATATACCCTTATTTATCAAGTAGTATGGCTTTAGTTGCAATAGGCAAAAAAGAAGTGATGTATCACTCAGTTTGTGTCATTTTGCCATGATTGTTGAAATGTATCTCATCATAAATCAGCAACTATTGAACTCCCATCAATAATTTTTCCAATTTCAGAATCTACAAATAGGGCCTATTGTCTTTATGATTGATTTGGTTTGGAATTTTTCTTCAAACTTAAAGCAGACTTTAATGCTCTGACCACAAGAATGTCTTAAAAAAATGTAGAGAAAATTGGCATTCTACGTCATAACTTTATGCATGCATCTTGCAGCATGTTGAAACCTATCCCATCATAAATCAGCTACTACTGGACCCTCCAAATTAATTGTTACATTTTTAGAATGTGTTAACTGTTAAGTGGTGTCCCTGATGCTGGATTTGGTTGGAGATTTTTTTTTTCAAACTTAATAGAACTGAATGCAAGAAGTTCTAAAATAAAAGTCGAAAAATTGGCATTTTGGTGTTATAACTCAGTTTGTGCATGTTGAAACATATCTCATCATATATCAGTAACTATTGGACTCTCAAAAATAATTTTTACATTTTTAGAATCTGCAATAATATTCATTGATGATAGTTAAGATTAAACAAGTCTTTCTCAAACTTTATAGCAGACTTTTTACCACTGAAAATAGAATTTCTCAAAAAATCTAAAAAAACGCCATTTTTGGGCGACTTAATGCTTGATCCTGAAGAAAAACCAATTCAGCTAGGAGCATGATATGTTCACCTAAAGTTGACCTTTAATATAGGCATCTTTTGACATTAAAACCATTCCTCTAACTCTAATCATTTGAGAGTAGCATATCTTTACTTCATTGAAATGTTTACTTTAGTCAGTTTCGGTACAAATGTTTAAGTTTATATTTTTTTGTGTCAAAGTTATTATATTTGCAATGCTTTTGATAAGTGGTTGTGTTGGGCATAATGGTGAGCTTCATGATGCTTTTTAAATTTTGTCAATATGTCCACTGGTTGCTGAGAAAAATGGACTAAAAGTGCCAGTTCATCTCCATAGTCTGTGCATTGACAGTAAACTCTGCATGAGTGTTATGGTCTCATTGATGGTGGCGCCACCTTGTGGATATCCATTTAAGGCTCCCCATTGTCCGACGCATGAAACTCTCAGAAGTAAAAAAAATCCTGAAACAGTGTCAGCAGAGCTCTGCTGCTGTGGTGACGTTACGATAGATAGGGCCTGCCTGGCTGCGCGTGAATATGTGCAGGTGACGTAATTTCGTGAGTAGCGAGCCAGATTCTTAGATTCAGGTTACATCGCATAGCAGATATCCAAGTTCTATTCCTTAGTTAAAAGATTCAGGTTACATCACATAACAGATATCCAAGTTCTATTCCTCAGCTGCTAAGTTAAAAGATTCAAATGCCAAAAATATTTATTTCAATCATTAAAGGTCAATTCCTGTGCTATAATAGAGAGGTTTTGCTACACATTTCTGTGTGACGTATACGTGGGAGCTGCCATGACAACAATTAAATGTAATTAGATTGCACTTGTACACGTATAGGTCACACATGATGGTGTGGCAAAACCTCTCTAATAACCAGGTTACTTCACATAGCAGATACCTATAAGGTAGCCTATATTCCTTTATAATAAAAAAATTCATATTACCTTACATGGCATGGATCCAGTGTCTTTTCATATGTTGCCCAATGAATGTACCCTCTTGCTTTCGTAGGGTGTGCAATCACATATTCTAGAAACTCTCGAAAGGTTATAGGTTTTGACATGTTCTTGGAAGGGCGAAAGTCTTTTATATCGGCAATGACATTAGCCCAAGTAGTTAAGTATGCCATCCTGAGCATGTTGAAAAACACTGAGGAAAGTCTTATAAAGGGATCCCTCACTATTATAAAAATAAAATAATCATCCATCAGCTTTTCTTTTTCTGAATTTTGAGGAATCGTCA
Organism: Platynereis dumerilii; assembly: GCA_026936325.1. Lineage (NCBI taxonomy): Eukaryota > Metazoa > Annelida > Polychaeta > Phyllodocida > Nereididae > Platynereis > Platynereis dumerilii. The sequence continues at coordinate 8,111 of JAPTHN010000245.1, forward strand.
AACCATACTTTTCTATCACAACACCGTGAAGACGAACGCCTGACTGACCCCGGTGATGTGCCTCCTGAAATTATAGAAAATTAATCAAATATTAGAATTATCGTTATCAAAGATCTCATATTTTGATAAGACATGTAACTCTGGTCAAGCAGTCCCCCCCCCCTGGATACGCCACTGGTGAATTGGATCCCCGGGAGGCAAAGTGAACCAACGAAACCTGAAATTCAAAAACATGTTGAACCAAAATTGTGATGGTCATGGTTCTGAAACTGTTTCAGTTACATATATTGCAATCATTACAACTTGAATGTGGTTTTATACACTTTTAAGTCGTTATAATTGCAATATATATAACTGAAAAAGTTTCAGTACCATGAGCATTATAAATTTGGTTCAACCTGTTCTTGAATTTCAGGTTGGTTCACTTTGCCTCCTGGGGACCCAATTACGGCATTACAGAAAAGTATAATGATTGTGAAAATCGACATTGAGGTACTTACTAACCATTTCATAGAAATGTCGCACATCCTTGGCTGCAGTTGTCAAATTTGGGTAGCTTTCCCGAAAAGCTGGTTTGTAGTAGACCATGCAGTAGAACAGTGTACTGCTCATCACTTTTGGAATCCAGCCGTATACAAATTTCTGCGAATGATCGACGACATATCTGCTCCAGGCCCGTCTGAAGAGGATGAATTTTCAAACTAAAGCGTTCAATAAAGTTACGCTTGACTCTTGTTCAAAATGTTGGAATAATTGGATTTTGAAGGGGTCAGGAATTTAATATTCCGTTATTGACCATTGAATGTAATGAATTGTTAGGATTCGTCCCTCAGACATCAGATTGCATGAGGTATAAATTATAAATAATTTTTTGTGAATAAGCATTATTTGAAACCTTTCTTTCAGAGGCCCAAAAAAATTTACATTTTTATTGAAAAATTATTAATAATGGCGTCATCGCATAACAAGATAGACAGATAATTTTAACACGTCCACTAGGGTGCGACTAGCACCCCATATTTTGGAAATCTCTGGCGGATCAAACCTGACTTTTTTTTGCAATTGAGGTTGGCATATTAGAGTGTGTGTGTAAAATTTCAGCTCATTCTAAAATATTTAGAGGTAGCACATTTCACTTGAAGTTTATAATGTAAATTCCCATTAGCGGCACCTAAAAAAAAGCATGATTTTCCAAAAATTAGACTCAGAATGACTATTTTTCGACCATTCCAAGACCATGGGGGAGGGTTTTGGGAGGGCACTTCAGAACAGGCGTCCATTTTGCTATAACATATTGTTTGGCCACTATGAGGAGCTAAAATCTCGAAATTTAGGCGTTTTTGAGTAATTTTCGTGTCATTTTCGTCATATTCAGCTGATATTGGACATTACTTTAAGCAGAGATGAAGAGTGGAAAATGCAAAATTTTGGCGGTTATGAACTGCCCTCCCAAGACCCTCCCCCATACTTTTTGAATGGTCTAAAAATATTGATTCTAAGTCTCATTTTTGGAAAATCATGCTTTTTTGAAAGTTTTTTCAGGTCTCGCCAACGGGGATTTACATTATAAAACTCAAGTGAAATGTGCTATCTTTAAATATATATGGAATTTTACACACATGCTCTCATTTGCCAACCTCACTTGCAAGAAAAAGTCAGGTTTGATCCGCAAACATTGGGGCGCCAGTCCCACCCTAACGTCCACCAATCTACGCAACCTCGACACTCAAATAGCTGGCGTCTTGTTAAATACTAACCTATAGGGAGGAGTTGTTATCTGGTTGCAAATGTTTCGTAAGAGCCTCTTCCTTGAAAGCTGCACTGGCACTTGAACATTCATCTTTCTTGGTGTGATTTGAACATTCTTAAAAGGAAAAAATGTTGGTAAGCACATGGAGATCTGGCGTAATTCATATAATGGATAAGCAGCTGGTTAGCACAGGGGTATGATAGTCCACCCTTTTTTGTGCGCAGTCCTGAGGAATTCTGCCGAAAAATATATATCCTTTCCATGGTGAGTGAAAAAAAGTTTTTGTCTTAGCTGTCAATAATCATGAAGATGCGAATATTTGAAATTTAGGATGATTTTTCTGCTTTTTTGGGAAACTTATTTTTTGCTGATTTTGAAGCAGCGTAAAGAGCCACATTTTACAACGTCTGACATTATATTAGTGTCACAATTGGACATATTTTTAAGATTGGGTTTAAAAAAAAATTTTTTATTGAAACATTATTAAGTACCTTGTCTTTATTACAAAAGCAATTGTTTCAGTTTTCACATTTTATTTTGCAACTCCATAGCCAATACTTCAAAGCTGATATCAGTAACTGCAATACATTTAAATATCTTCCTGCATCTGCAGAATTCTGCACAAAATTCTGTAGCTCTGCAGGAAGATTCGTGATTCTGCAGTTCTGCAATTTGTTCCTCTGTCACCTCTGTGCTGCAGAAACTTTTCAGACATGCTGCTTAGACAAAGGAGCCCCAAACCCCCCAACCCCCCTGCCGACCCCGAAAATGCTACACCCTCAAACCAACATTTCCTGGGTAGCGGCCAGATACTTTTCAAAGAGGTTTGAACTTTGCAGATGCATTGCAGAAAGCTGGTGGAAGTAACAGAGGTTCAGAAATCCTGCAGGGAGCTGCAGCTTCCTGCAGAATTATGCAGCTTCCTGCACAATTTTATAAAAAACTGCAGAATTCTACAGGGTGAGGAAGCAAATTTTTCAAAATTTCGAATATTTCAAACTTCCGTCGAAATGAAAGGTTTTGCTAAGTCATAACATATTCATGATCCATTTTGTGAAGTTTTGACTTGTATTATCTCCAATCAAAAATTCATTATGGCCACCTAAACTATGTGATGCTTTGAAAAAAAGCACCTTCATATTTTGAGGCCGTGAGCCATGAAGACAGTAAGCAGGACAACAACATCGTGGTGACAGGTCTTGTTGACCAACTTTTCTAAGATGCCCCACACGGAAAAGTAAGGGGAATTAAGGTCCGAGCTGGAGAAGGGCTGGAAGTTGGCCGCCCAGAAGTCTCCGAAATTATTTTAAGGGGAAATCCTGAACTTTCTTGGCCATAAGGCATGGGGAACCATCTTGCGTCTGCCTATAGTTGCCATTGGGGTAATTAACATCCAGCCATAGCAAAACATGACATCACTGGACCTACTAGTATGCATCATGTCCGTCCGCCTTTACTCGCATGAAGACGAAATAAAGCATAATTTCTCTATCTGAAGTCATTACTCCCGAAACTATTGCCTGAGCTGGATACTTTGGCCTGAATGTCCCATCGACATCTTCTATTGATTTTATATAGACTTTGCCATTTCTTTTTTTGACAATAGAATCCACAACCAAATGTTCATAGTTTGAAAAAAAATTGAATATCGAGCCATGCTTGCAAATTTAACCCATTATTTTATCACCTTTTCTATCTTCTGGCCTTCATGGAATAGGCCAAATGGTGTCTTTGGGGTCCTGACATATGATTTCAGGCCAAAATCATTTTGCATAGCCGCTCTGGCAGCCTTGAGGTCCACCTGAAGTTATTCAACCACCTTTCTCATGGAGGTTGCAGGTACCTTGCCAGTTTTGTCGTCAGTGACTCCAGGAATGCTCCATTCCTCTCTTAATTGTCTTCACAAACTCCCAGACTTCCCTCTTATTCCTTTCCCATCATTCATTGCCTTCATGATAGTGTATTCCGGTTGTGAGGTCTCTCTGACTGTGTCAGGGATTGTTTTTTAGTCCATTTGGCATTTAAGGAAAAACTGACCACCTCTTTCTCTTTGTCTCCTTTGAAGTCATTTTTTATCACAGGTCATTTTAACCTTACACAGGTATGGCTGATACCTTAATGATCATGCTGTATTGTTTTCACAATTTTCCTGTACGTGTAAGATGCTTTTTTAGCACGAGGAAATTCATGGAAAATTTTGGTTCCCCACCCTGTACAGGCAGCTGCTTTTTTAGCACGAGGAAATTCATGGAAAATTTTGGTTCCCCACCCTGTACAGGCAGCTGCACAATTTCAAAAGGTTCCTGTATAATTCTGCAGCTTTCTGCACAATGCATAAAACAAGCTGCATAACACCTACAGAACTACAGATTCTGCCACAGAATAGAAACTTTTCAGAGATGCTGCAGTGACGGAGGACCACCAAAACCCCAACCCTCACACCCGACTCCCAAACCCCAGCACCCCTAAACCAGTGTTTTTTGGGTAGCGGCAAGATACTGGTCAAAGAGGTCAGAACTTTGAAGATGCATTGCAATAAGTTGAAAGAAGCAACAGAGGTTCAGAAATCCTGCAGGGAACTGCAGAACTGTAGATTTTATGCAGCTTTGAATCCTGCAGGATTTTTTTTTTTTTGAAACTGCAGAATTCTGTATGCAGCTGCAGAATTTGTGAAATTTTGCAGCTTCTTACAGAATTTTGTGCTGCTTGCAGAATTCCGCTGAATTTTTGTTACGATATATGTTAAATGTCAGAAAAAGATACCGAAAGAAATACCGGAGCTTTCCACTCTGCACTGAAGAAGTAAATATCCGTGCCGATGATAGACAGGGCAGCAAGAATACAGGCACATGTCGCCAATTTTGGCAATCGAGATTCCCTGAAAAAGAAGAAAAATATAATTATATGAGGTTAAATCTCTAGGCCCATCCCTTTACCTTTCTTTTTGCCAGGAATTTCCCTTATTTTTCTGATAAGGGGGTGACCATTTAATAATCAGGAGGGGGGCTTGGAGTTATCCTAGGTGGTGAACTATTTATTTCGTTGTAACAGCAGCCTAATTATATATTTCAAGCATTTCAAGCGTGAAATTATCTATAAAAAAAAACTCCAAGCCCCCCTTAAGATTAAATGGTGGTTCCCTAACTGGAATGTACTTGGATTTGCATACTATAGGGGTGTACTTTGTAAAAAATAAATTGTAAAACCTTTTAAACTTCTTAGAAAAGACTTTGTTGGTGTAGTAGAATTTAAGACTTTTGAGACAATTTAGGCAATGTTTTTTGGCCAGCCCTCCCCCCCCCAAAGAAAATATATTGACTTCCCCAGCTGGGCTTATGCTTTTTTAAATACATATTTTCTCTGTAATTTTGATCTTGGACACAGGAGGCTCAATGTTGCATATAATAGCTCACTCAGCCTTCTACTGCACACACGTTATAATTTAATTTACAAAATTCATAAAAGCTCCTGTCACTCCAGTGGTCATAGAAATTCCATCAGTATCACTTTAATAACCTAATAAATAAATTGTGATGAAAAAAAAAACCCTCACTAATAAATATTATGAAGCAACAGGATTTTACTTACATGTCTGGTGTTTGAAGACACAATGATATTGATGTTACAGCCCTTGAAATTTGCCCATGTGTGATTATAAGCAGTGGATATTTAATTGGCTCTGAGCTGCTGAGAAGATTATGTTAGGGTTTTTCACAATTACTGCATTGAAAATGTAAAGTATTAAAAGTTTCTGATCACTCCTGATCACTCTTTTGTGCATACATGTGTTATTAGTTTGTGAAGGTTCCAAGCTGATAAGATTAGAGAGGACTGTGATCAATTTTAAGCTAGGAAAACTTCACAAAAAATCAGGTCATCTTGCATGATCTTGGGGCAACCAGTGCAATGTCATTTTGACCAGAAAGGGTGGGTAAGTTGGCTTTTTTTCCTTTTACAAATTTTGGATAATGAATTCTTTCCTGCCATCTCAAAACAAATGTTTTTCTACTGGGTAGATCCTTAGGGACCCACAATTTAATCTTAAGGGGGGTGGAGTTTTTTTTTTAAAATAAAATTTTCTTGCTCCGTTTTGGTGAAATAAATAAAATATTATTTTTGGGCTATCATAATCTTGACATAAATAATTTCTGGAGGGGATATTTCTTAATAAGGCGTTGCTAGATTTTGGAATGAACATTTAGTAAATTTGCGGGCTTGAAATAAATAAATATGGCTGCCGTTATTTGAAGTAAATATAATTTCCCTCGGAGAAAAACTCCAAGTCCCTGCAGATTATTAAATGGTTGTCCCCTTAGCACTATGTGTATCTTTTGTCTGATAAAAAATAGAAGAAGAAGGAAGTCAAATTTACATGAACGAAAGAATTAATTAGAGGGTGGCTATTAGATATCGGGGGAGGGGGCTTGGAGTTTTGCTGGACAAGAATTACATAATTATTTATTTTGAGCATGCAACATAAAACAATTCCATGTTAATTAAATCAAATTTATTTAATTCAGCAAAACTGGGCAAGAAATTTTTTTAAACTTTATTTCGACGCCAGATTCAACGGTGACTCCATGACTCAGACTCCTGAATTAAGTTCTGACTCCGAAGCCCTACTGGCAATGGACAATGCGTACTACATGCAATTTATAGGTAAATATGTCTTCACTTTGCCGTTTCCCACATTTTTTCTTTTATTTGATTGGTTTTTTTGGGTGTTTTTTTGCACACAAATTTGCATTTTTTTCTCAGAATCTTCAACAACTCCCAACAGATAATCTATTTGTTATAGCTATACCGGCATATATATATTGATTGACTAGGGCGGATCCAGGATTTTTTGAAAGGGGGTGCGGCAACAGTGGTCGAAATAGCCCATGTTATTTGGGGGGTCTTTCAAGTTCCAAGGCCCGAAGAGTTGAAGCTGTTGTAGCCGGAATTCCGCGGGACCACAGAAGCGCTTTAAAGCCGGAGTGTTTCAGATGATCTAAAAATTAATTCCGAGCACTTCATATGCATGTTTTATCTCAGAAAATTAGTTTTGAAAACCCTATTGGTGATGTATATAAATCACAACAGGTTGTAGTTTGCTGATTAGTCTTTACTTGCTGGTTCATGCTTATTCCTCCTACCAAATTCACTATTTGGGGGGGGTTTTTTTCAGGACCCCTCTGGGTCCTTCTTAAAAATGCATTTGAGGGGGTCCCAAGAGCATTTTGGGGGGTCAAGACCCCCTTGACCCCCCCTTATTTCGACCACTGTGCGGCAATATTTATAACATTGGAATATCTAAAAAAAAAAAAAAATTCAAAATAGCAATATGAAGTATTTATCTGACAAAGGGGGCGCCCCTGGGGGGGGGGGGCGCCCCTTGTACCACCCCCTTGATCCGCCTATGATTGATTATCCACGAAGTGATTAAAAAAAAAACATCTGCATCAAACAGATATTGGCAATTTGGCAGCCCAAGCAAAATGTAAAATGTAGAGAGAATGTTTAAAAAACTAATTGTGTACTTCAGCAGCCTTTCAGCTCCTTTTGCTCAACACTTAAGTTTTTAGTACAAACCCGCAGTTTTCTTCCCTGCAGCCCAATTCCGCCGTCTGCAGCCTCTGGCGGAAGTGGGTCAGTGTAAAATGCGGACCATGCGGGCCATGCGGACCATGCGGACCAGACACAAAACAAACACACACTGTGGGTTTAAGGGGTTACAGGTAGGGCTATCTGCTCTTAATTGCTAATACAACACCATGCGGACTAGATGCGGACCAGATGCGGACCAGAATGCAGACTGACTTGCAGACCAGATTTTTGCTTATAAAATGATCATAAAATGACATGCCAAACTTGTATGAATATCAATGTGGTCAGCACTATCAGAATTTTGGTCTGCATTATCAGAATTTTGGTCTGCATTTGGTCTGCATGAAAGAATTTTGGTCTGCAATAGTCTGAAAGGGAATTAGTTCAAATCCAATAATTATCCAAAGCTTTTGGTAAATCCGAATGCAGCTAGTTGTGTATAATTCCAGACACAATATAGAATGACCTTTTTGAGAAAAAATTCTTGGTATTTTTATGCTAATTACCATTTTTTTAAACTGCCACTTAAAAGACTGGATTTAAAGTGCAATTAAATTTAAAAGATGTTATTAAATCAATTGGGAGGCAGGGTCTTGTAATCCACTCTGGATTAAAGAGAGTGGGAATCATTGATGATGGCTTAAATGCAATTAATAGATGTTGATAGCAAGTTTTAAATGGTGGCCAGGTTCACCTAGGAACAGACAAAATCTTGCAGACCAGAGTGCAGACCAGAGTACTGACCAAATCATGCAGACCAAACCATGCAGACCAAAATAATTTTATAAATCATTAAATCTATTTCTAATCATATATCCTGTTGTTATCCAGTTGGTCCGCATGGTCTGCACTGTTTGGTCCGCATGATTGAACCCTTTCCAGACTGGCCAGTGTTTGTCCAAGACTGAACCAACAGACTGGCTGCCACTATGTCTGGTCCGCATGGTCCGCATGGTCCGTTTGGTCCGCATTTTACACTGACCGGCGGAAGTTTCGTGAACTGCAAAATGTAAACTTTGCCAAGCCAAGTTGTCAAATATGGAAACTTTGATGAATGGATGCTGCTCTGTACCATGACACTTGTTTCAGTCCACATTTTTGAGATGGTGAGTATTAAATGTTTCTAATTTTATAAGGAGGTCAGTCTTAAACACCCTACAAACTTCAATTTAACCTGACCTGGGCGATATTACAGTCAATAATCAAAATTGACAGATTGTTGATTTGTTTTTTTGGAGCATGCATGCTCAATGCTGCATGGATTGATTTGCTTGTTGGCTTACTGACAGCTGTTGCAAATCATAGAAATACAGTTTACTCCATGAATATTTTGATTGAAGCATGACACGTATTGATGTTGAAATGTATTTTAATATTATTATGGGACATACACAAATAACACAATATTTGAAGTGAGTGTGATAAAGTGTCCTAAACTCAACTGCAGCATGATAATACTAAGTAAATGACAGTGATAAATATTTCATCTTAGCATGGCCATGGATAAGGCTGTTGGCAGTATTGCTATTGCTATTGCAAGTGTCTATTCGATATTCGATTTTAATGGATAACTTCTCATGATCAATATTTGATCTCCGCTGATGCTTCGAATAAATCCTGAGGAGGTAGGGTTTGTGTAGTGGCAGCATGCTGGGCTGCAAGTTGCAGGATCCAGGGTTCAAATCCAGCCCTTGTCGAGTCACCTGGGCTATGTTGGATGGCTGTTTCAATCATCCTTCGCCTCATTACCGTCAATGCCCTGTCCTCCTCTTGTCTTGTCTTAATTTAGCCTACCAAGTGCACAAATACAGGACGTAAAGCCCTAACCATCTATCCTTTGTGTAAATCCTGTGTCGAGTCTGTCAACTCAATTGTCTATTGTCTAACGTTTAACCTGCTGTTTTATATGGGACTTTCACATACAACCTCTGGGACAGCATATTAAGCGTACAGGTTCAGAATCAAATAAAAAAGGAGAAGCTAGAAAAATTTAGAATTTTTAAAACTACCCTGTTTGTACATTGCACCTGAATACATTGTGCTTGTTAAGACATTTTTCTGAAAAGTATGTATTGCTGGTCACATGAGCGCACAACGCAAATAGAATAAACTGCCAAAACATTAAGTAGTGGGTGTGGCGTTTTGGCCCAGAAACTACAAAAAGAGGAAAGAAAAGTGAACTGCACTTTTCAAAGTTTTCATGGTCTTCAATGCAGTTGGATAGTTACTGTCACTAACTCACTGCTCGTTTTGTGTAAAAATCTTAAAAAATGCTAAATATAGTTGAAAGGAGCTATTCCTACTTCCGATCAAGGGGGGGAGGGGGGGGGGTTGGGGTAACCATTAGATATCCAGGGGGAGGGGCTTGGAGTTTTCATTGTCGGCAAATTATCAATTTCGCGGAAACGCTGGACCGAATTATTTTATTTTGAGCTGTGGTGTTCTTAAATTTTATATTAAATTTTACTGCATTAAGTAATACTCCCCACAGAAATGATTTATCTCAAGAAATAACAGCACAGGGAAAGAATGTATTTATTTCACCGAACCGGACAAGAAAATATTTATTTTTAAAAAATCCCAAGAATCAACCCTCCCCTTGGAGATGGAGTGGTTGTCCCCTTAGCTCAGTGGTGAATGCTGAGCTACCAATCGCTGGGTCCTGGGTTTGAATCCATCTGTCTTGCCGGGTCACCTAGACCTATTTTGGACAGCTTCTTCTTCCATCATCCTTTACCTCATTTCCGTGTGTCTCCTCCTGTCTAATAAGCCTAACCAAGTACGTAAATACAGGATGTAAAGCCCATATCATCCATCCATCCTGCTTGCGATCAAGGCAAACTTGGTTAGGAGGAGATAATTGGCACTCTGCCCATAATCTGGATTACAGTACTAATTGCATTATGTGGTCTTTTGCAATGGATCATTTGGAGTAGATACTTATTGTATCCCCCTCGTTGGAAGATCCTGAAAAAAAGGATATCCAAGTATTGATTAAAATTTCTCACAGATTGATATTGAATTCATGGTGATATGTGTCACTTGTATAGTATGTTATTGACACAGTACCATGTACATATATACGTACATTGTATATCATGTACTGCCATTGTACTGGGTATGTATTTTGAATGTCGGTTGTATCATACGCATTGGTTTGAAAGCCTCTGTGATCTAATGTTTAAATATATATAAATATGTAATAGACTGGTAGTTGCACCAGTAGTACTGGATGGACATATTTATGTTATTTTGCAATGATATTTGTAAGTTGGCTCTCATCTTTCACCTCATTGCCGCATCCTCCTCCTGTCCTAATTAGCCTAACAAGTGCATAAATACAGGACGTAAAGCCCCAATCATCCATCCAACATAAGTTGGCTCACAATTTTAATAGAGAAATTTTATTTAACGTCTTATTAAATCAGCAATATAATTATTATGCAAACATATGAATCACATGTAATATAATAATTATACAATCTACTATTCTTATGCAAGTACAAGGCTTGTAAATTTACTAATAATTTACCATTCTCTCTTTCAGATGCCGTGTTCATCTCTGACATGAACCTTATGCTCTCTAAAATCTCAAGTGCCAAACATGGATGCCAAATTCTTGAAGCAGTATTCTACGAAACAGCAGCCCGCCAAAATGGACATCGAAGCGGCCTACGTCACTGTGGGAGACTACGGCCGCTTCCATAGGAGATTATTTTGGACGATGAGCACAATTTGGTTGTATTTAGCCTTTCATCAAATACACAATGTGTTCGTTGGGGCTGATCTGGAGTTTACTTGTGTTCAGGTAAAAAATGATATTCATAAAGTTTTAACTTTTAAAATTTTGTCATGACTGCCCTGGTTTCCATGAAACTAATAGTAACCTAATTTTTGCGATTAATCGTGCCGCCCTAATTCAAATCATGTATAGTGTTTGGAGTCCTTTGGACGGTCTTACCAGTAACTGGTAACATGGTAACCATTCTGCACAATTAAAGCTTTGTGGCTGCTTGATTGAACCGCTCTTGATGCATAGATGCTAATATGAAAGATTATTCACTGATTCTGAGCTGCAAATGTAATTTTTGTTAACAATCTGTCAATGAATGCTCTTTGTTTATTAAAGGTTTCAACAAATTTGAACAAAATGTTTCATTTGTATTTTATGTTATCTGTTTTAGGGAGGTAAAGAATTGAAGGGGTGTCCTGCTGAAGGAGAATGTGATAAAATCATTTTTAATTCCGAATATACTTCAATAGTGTCTGAGGTGAGTTTCTTATTTATAACTTATGGCATTAATAATTGATGGCATTAGTAAGGGTTATTCCATTTAAAAACCTGGAACGGGGATGTCAGGTTGATTTATTTTTCGTAAGATGGATGTAGGGATCGGCGGAAATTCGCTTCAGATGTATGGTGGGATGCAAAAGAAATCGCTTTAGATGTAACTTGCATTATCGCTCCATGAAGGCTTACGCATTGTAATAATAAAAATTAAAAATTTTTATTTGATGCATGTGGGGTGGGTAAAAAATTTGCATTTAATGCATGGGGGGGGGGTCGAAAAAAATTCACTTTAGATGCATGAGGGGGTTCAAAAATGTAACCTGACCACCCCACCCCCAGGTTTTTAAATGGAATAGCCCTAATCAAAATTAGTCAGATAAGAGTATTTGTGCAACCTTTACTCGGCATAAAATTACTTCGTTTTGCCATTTTATAGAAAGACTTCAGGGTCAGATTATGACCAATTATTATAAAAATTATGAAGTTTTAAGTTGTCCGAGTTGTAAAAAAAGAAGATCTTTGTGTGTACATCTACACCACGTTCCCATTATTATGCAACCACTATTTTTCATAATATCTCAAAGAGAAATGAAACTATAACGATATCCTTTACACACAATGATGTGTGTGCCATGGAGCCAATATCTTGTAAATTTTGTCCAATTCAGTTTGCTCCATAAGGAGTTACACCATGTAATAAAGTTTTGCAGCTTTCCCAATTATTATGAATTTCATGAAAGTGCGCCAAGTACCACCAAAAAGCAATCAAACCGAACTTAAAATACCATGAACACTCAGCCCTTGACATCAAATGAAGAATAAAAACCATCATTTGAAACGTTGAAGCTTTTACATGTAAGCAAATAATATTATTCCCTTGCATTGAAATAACATTGAAATGGCAATCATTTTTAAATAAAAGGTACGTTTCAGGAAGAAACATTATGGAATCACTATCAGCGTCATACTCTGCCTTCCTAAGGTATAGAACTGTCCCCGAAACCAAGAAAAAATATAAATTTCTCCATTTCATTTGAACAATATCTTCAAATGAACTCGGGTCATTCCTATTTACAATGCCATTTCAATGGGACAAAATAATGGTTGCATAATAATTGGGGATGCAGTTTAGTATTTGTATATTAGCATAATTGATTTTCATATAATTGATAATTGCTTGAAATGGTTAATTTAATGAAAATACGAAAATGCATGAATGACAGAAACATTCTAAAGTTGCATCACCAACCCTTGCATAATTTTATGTAAATTAATAACTTTCACCAAAATTGTGTTTTCTTCTTTTTCAAAAATTTCAGTGGGAGTTAATATGTAGTAAACGTTACTTGGCGTCCTCTGTACAGTCCTATTACTTCACTGGAGCGCTTCTATCCAATCTCATATTCGGCGACCTGGCTGACCGATTTGGAAGACGTCACATGGTGTGGTTTACTTGTGTCCTCTCTGGCTTGTTTTCTCTGCTCGGTGCCTTCACAACAGATTTCTGGGTGTATTGTGTGATGCGTTTCTTCAGCGGTATCTTTTCAGGGGGTTTAGGTAAGTTCACAACACATTTTTAATAGCAAGAACGTAAAATGTTATGTATTTGGCAACCCCTTATCCGGGGCACTGATGTAGACAAAGGTCATTTGTATATTTGACTTTGGTGAAAATGATGATGACCTATAATATAGCTAGAAATAACGGGTATCGAACCCTAGACCCAGTGATTGGCAGCCCAACCCGGGCCCCAACGTGCTAGGTAACTGAACTAAACCCCCCCTACCCCCAAAGATTAACAGAGTAGAATTAAAATTAAAAGGATGATTGAAACTGCCATCCTACATAAGTCCAGGTGAACCGGCCAAAACATTCAAAAAGGCTCTGGCCGGATCACCTGGACTTGTCAGCTAATGTTGAATAGCTGTTTCAATCAGTCTCATTGCTGCGTCCTCCTCTTGTAATAATCAGCTACTTGGCCTATCAAGTGCATAGATACAGGATGTAAATTGTAAAGCTGAATAATCCATCCATCCACCCTGTTAGTCTTGTTTATTTCTGTTAATCTAGATTCTATTCTGTTTAAACTTTTTTTTGCAAAACTAATAGTTCTTTGTCTCCTTTTTTCTCTGCAGGTCTGGTTGGCTTTGTGATATTAACAGAATTGATGCCAAAAGGCCAAAACAGTTTCATAGGGATGATGCTACCCTGCGTGTTTGCTTCTGGGATTCCAGTCTTCTCGTTACTTGGTTACTATTTCTCTGAATGGAGACATTTAACCATTGCCACCAGTGTGCCTGGATTGTTGGGGATATATTTTTTTTGGTAAGTAAATATACTTGAACAACTTAAAGTTTGTCTTCAATGTATATGGACTCTATTTGAGGCAAAAATGTGATGTTAAAAATTTTAGTAAGTCACATGAGTTTGTTGGCTTTTATATTATTAACGTGATGCGTAGATGCAGAATCAAAATGGTTTACACTAATTTTCCAAACTTTCTAACTTTTTTCCCTTGTTAAATTGTTTTTACCAATCCTTTTTTCCCAAGAAATTTTTTGAGTTTCTTTTTCTTGGGCTGAGTCGGTATTGCTGGTCTCCTCTAGCCAATAAAACTTCGGATTATATCGGTATATGACATTATTGTACATGGGTGTGCTCCTCAAAATCAAGCTTCAATCTAGAATTTTCACTTGTGATAGATATTTCCTCTTTTTTTAGGTCTGTGCCTGAAAGCCCTCGATGGCTGTATACAAAGGGGAGATTGACAGAAGCTGAGATTATTTTGAAAAAGATGTATAAAGCAAATAACCCTGGGAAAGACCCACCGGAAATCGCTCTCAAACAAATAGCTGAAACTGAAGTGACTAACGTCAGTGCGGTTAAGATGTTCACCAATAGGGTATTATTGCGGTGGTCGTTACTTAATTTACCAAGTTGGTGAGTATGGAATTGTGAAATGTCAAAAAATTTATTAGGTTCAAATTTGTGCACACTTTCATATATATTGCAACATTTTAATTTGTAAAATAATTGTTCTAGAAAAAATTAATATTCTAGAAACAAGATCTTCAAGTAGGCCTACATGTATCCTAAAGTTGGTAATAAGGGCTATTCCATTTGAAACTCTGGGGGGGGGGGGGGGGTTCAGATGTGTGGGGGTGGTACAGTTCTGCCTGTAAGTAAGTGAAACGCATGACATTGTGCCATTGTATCAATGCTAAACATCCTCATCCAAACTAACTCTGGAGGCATGAATTCTCATCGGATGAAAGGGAAACAAAGTGGGTCATAAAGGCCGATGTGTGAGGCAAGTGGGATAAAAATAGCAGCCCATTTTCTTCGCTGTAGTCGGAGTTAGGTATGGGTCAAAGTCTTTGATAAGTAGGAGAGGGGAAGTTGGAGAGTTGGGCCGCAGGGAGGGTTGGGCCAATCTGATTTCTGAGGAAACTAAAAAATTTTTGAGAAAGCTGTAGCCACCAAAATTTAATAAAAATAAAATTCTTTCAATGGATGTAAATTTCTGGCTAATTTGCTTGTCACGATCTTTAGAGAGAAGAAAATTCAAATTTGGATGAAAAACGTAAAAACTGAGCCATGTTACAAGTTTTTTAATTGTCTGTCAGACAACAAGGACTGAGAAAATTTTCTATGGCATGCTTGGTAGGCTTGACTATTCGGTTGTTATTAACATATTTTGGGAAAATTATCAGACACCGGTTTTGTCATAATTGGGATTTCGAGAAAAATGGTGGAATGGGGGAGAGTTGGGACAGTGCCAACATGTGTTGCATTTACCCAGATTCATTTTTATTAAGATAGAAGAACTTGTCTAGAGCAATTTTCAACAGAGATTGAATATTTTTAGGCCTTAATAATTATTCATGGTCTAATAAAATT
The DNA here is from genome assembly GCA_026936325.1 of Platynereis dumerilii. Lineage (NCBI taxonomy): Eukaryota > Metazoa > Annelida > Polychaeta > Phyllodocida > Nereididae > Platynereis > Platynereis dumerilii. The sequence goes on from JAPTHN010000245.1 coordinate 23,641, forward strand.
AGATATCAGGAAATCTAGATGGGGAGTGTTGAGCCATCATGCCGAGTCTTAAGTCTGACAGCAAACTAGAGTTGCAAGAGGCCTCAATTCAGGATTAATGACTTCTATGGCCACCACACTACAGGTTAAAAATATTATGGCCTCAAGGACAGCTTTACCGAAACTGATATATTGCAATGGCCCAAGTCTCCCCCCTGAACGGCCCAAGTCTCCCACTTGATGGGGAGAGTTGGGCCGAATTTTTTCCTATTTTCATAGGGTGTAGCTCATAGGGGAGAATGGGGACCGACGGGCCATGGGGACCGAAGGGCCATCCTCTTAACTCCACTTCAAAAACGTTTTGAAACATCTAATTTGCATTTTTAGTATTGCTTATCACATCTATAAACACCATATTGATGACTGATCGATAAGTTAAAGCATAAGAGTTTTGTTGGCAAAATGATATTTTCAACATCTAAAGTAATTTTGTACTGATTCAGAAAAAGTGTTATATCTCCAATTTGTGTAGACTTGAGGCAATATATTTTCTATGACGATTTTCCCTATATATTGGTTGCAATTTACACATTGAATTTTAGGAACAAGAACCATATTTCACAAAAAAAAGGTGGTTTAACTATTCTGAATGCTTTTGGGGACCGATGGGCCACCCAACATGGGTACCAAAGGCCACCATTTCCTGAAATTGTCTATAGGTGGCGTATTGGCATGGGACCTGGAAATTAAAGTCTGTTTTTTGTGTAAAATCTGGGCATATCTATAATTTTTAAGCAGGCTTCTTGAACTTGCATGAAAAGATTCTCTATAGTAAAGGATGGGCGACACAGCCTGCATCTTTATTGACTGCATGATACGGAAAAGTGTTCGTCCACACTATCTCTTGACAATGTGACATTATTTTCCAGAGCACAGACAAAATTCTTGTCAGTGCAATTATTACATTATCACATTGATATCAAAGTATACTTACCAAGCCAGAAAATTGGAATTGGTTGTATATTATGTTTGCAGTGCAGTGATACTCCATGTCGGCAAATAGTACAGGTATAATTGCACAACACACCGCTCTCTCGCTCAGTGGGCCTGGGGCATTTGCAGAGGCAAGATGTGTATTGAAGGTTTCCCCAAGTAATTATAGCTTAAATTTGGTTATTAGAGTGGTTGTAGTTAATATAAGCCATTGCTATACTTTAATCAGCTTTGTCGTAGCCCAAGCCCAAGAATCCACAATGGTAAATGAAAAAAAAAGGAAATAAATGCACATGTATGCAACATAAATCACGATGGGCTATTAAATTTATTCCAATATTTCTATGTTATTTAATGTTTCTATGTTAAATATAAATATGTATGTAAATACAAGGTATGTTTGTATGAGAGACACTTTAGATAAATACATATTTTCTAAAAATGGCTAGATACCACAGCAGTGCTAGGAAAAGATGAAGGAGTTGAACATGTACATCTCACCCACGAATCATTGAACTTTCAAAACTAGAACCTGACGGTTTTGTGATGGCAGCATAGTAGCATGATCAGAGTAGGAAAACATTACATAGTAACTCAGTCGATATATCACTAATACCTGGATATGGAAAACCTGTCCATAGAAATTATGTAATATTCTAACCTGAATCTGATGATTCAAGACCTGTATCTTATAACAAATTAAATACAATTGAAAAAAATTAATCATAAGTACTCTCTGTGGTTCAATTGTTTTACAGTTTATAATCATTAGTAGAGGGCATTTAAGTGCCTTTTGGCTCAAATCATGCTTAGAGTTCCATCATGAAAATATATATTGTAGCTCCAATGGCTGAAATTTTAGGCATACAGTGGGCAGTTGCATTGCATTTCTGGTTCAAATTATGGCAAAGAATTGTTTATTAGCTGTAGACAAAATACCATAGAATTTAATTTGATAGACAAACTGTCTGCAGTATAATGCCAGTGTTGAAATGTTTCCGAGAGTACATTGGTACCTTTTGTTTGGAAAAATGATATCTAATCAACAAGCCTAAAATTTCAGTATAGAACAATTACAACATGTGTGTGCACATCAGAAAAACTGTTTAGCATGTGAATCAGATTAATATAAAATTAGAATATAAAAATGCATTTACATAACAAACAATAAAAACAACAAGCAAAGCCAGAATGAGACAAAAGATTAACAACACAATTTTCTGTTACACAGTATAGTTTATGTCACACACAATAAATAGAATATCTGTTTACTTTAAAACAATCATTTGTTTGAAATTTGAAATGTATCACAGCTGCAGCCTGCTTATCTTTTTTTTTTAAAAAGATTTTCTTGTTCGATCACTTATTATCCTGTACACTCAGTTGGATCAACAAAAACATCTGAATCCATATTTCAAATTCTTCATCCACCCTTTGGCAAGTTATTGACATGGTCCATCGGACCCCATGGGATGGCCCATCGGTCCCCATGGTTGGGGACCGATGGGCCACCATCTTACTTGACATAAAATTTGCTTTCTCATCTTTCTTCCTAGGTTGATCTATGTGGATCTTATATCATTTTATAGAGAATTACATCGGCTAAAAGGGTGCACAGTATGAATCCTGTATCTGAAACAGATTTGCCTCCACGGCCAATAATTTGTCAAGCGGCCCATCGGTCCCCACTCTCCCCTATGTTCTTGGGCAAATATCAATGCAAACCTAAAGATATTTTTCTGAAATATTTCAAGATACAATACATGCATTAAGCATGTTTATATAATCATAACTGTTAGCAGGAGGTGCAAGAATGTAAAAAGTGGCCCAACTCTCCCAAGCTTCCCCTAAGTGAACCACCCTTCCTATTTTTTAACATTGGCAGGCTTTGCGAAGATCATCGGTCTGACAAACAGGCACCTCTTGTCAGACCGAAAGGATCCTTGTCAGACCGAAAAATGTATGCGGCATTACAGCATAAAGACAAAGGGGCAGAATTATTGATTGTCCAGCTTTCGAAAAGAATATTACCAGTAAATTTGTCTCAATTAGGCCTAAATGCATAAAAAAAAATTAACAGGCCTAAATTGAATTAATTTAATATATAAACACTCCAATTATTGGCTGGGAAACCAGTGATGAGTAATTTTCCTTGGAAAAATCACAGCTGTACAGTTGTCAAAAAAGATTTCTTACTCCTCAAATGTTTATTATGACTTGTAGTATTGCATTATGTACAGAAACGACAGCAAAGATGGCATAATTGTGTTCAACTCGTCAAGAGCTTTAAATCGATACCAAATACACACATGTATGAAGCTTCATTTGGTACATCCCGGCCCCACTGCTCTGCATTTTACTGGCAAACCCTGGCCTGGCTGCCAGCATTTTACCGCGGCGGGCTGCAACCTGGGTAAAGGTCCGTAAATGTCGCGCTTGTGATTTTTCTGACGTTTTGAGCTGAATAAAGTCTTTTAAGATGACAATACCAGTAAATTGAGTGTCGGACATTCGGTCTGACAATGAGGATGACGTTGTCGGACCTGCCTATTGAACAGTCGGACAGGTCCGACGGTCCGACGATCTTTGCAAAGTCTGCATTGGGCTTGTGTTTCACTTACTTATCAATGACTTTGACCCATACCCAACTGCGACTACAGCAAAGAAAATTGGCTGCTATTTTTATTCCACATGCCTCACATATCGGCCTTTATGACCCAAAATGTTTTCCTCTCATCGGATGAGAATTCGTCCTTCCAGAAGCATTTTGGTTAAGGATGTTTAACATTGATGCAATGGCACAATATCATGCGTTTCACTTACTTACAGGCGGCACTGTAAATAAATTGTTTTAGATGTATGTAGGGGGCATTATCGCTCCATGAAGGCTTATGTTGTAATAATAAAATTTTCATTTGATGCATGTGGGGTGGGTAAAAAATTGCATGTGGGGTCTCCAAAAAAATCGAGGTTAATGCATTGGGGGGGGGGTAAAAAAAAATTCACTTTAGATGCATGGGGGGGGGTCAAAAATGTAGAGATTCAAGTAGGGCTGCACGATATATTGAAAATTTATCATTATCGCGATATCACAAGGCACGGTAGTGATATCATGAAAAATTAAATATTTCTGAAGAAAATTGACTTTTTTGCCTGTCAAATAGATAAACGACCGTGAAACTTTAATTTAACGTCCATTTAAGGTGGCGGATGCTGCCAGAGGGCCAAATTAACAACACTTCAACCTTCATTTGAAGGAAATTTTTAATTTATGTTATATGTTGAGAATTTATCGTTATCAACAGTTGAACCCCCAATATCAACATCGAACATTTTGCTGATGTCGTGAAGCCCTGGGTTCAGGCAAAGCAGAAACATCAAACATGACAATTTATTTGTGATAAAAACACGTAATGTAGATTTTAAGGTATTGGCCGTAAGAAATCAGGAATAGTGGATTGGAGGGCTGGTGGTCGTCCAAAAGGCTGCATGAGAAAAGTTGTCTAATGGTACTTCTCAATTTTATTTTCAGGTTTATGTTTAGTGCAATATATTACGGGATGACGATGAGTGCAGGTTCTTTGGGAGCTGACCGTTTTGTCAGTGTGAGTCTCTCTGGGCTGGTTGAAATACCTGCTAACTTATTAGCCTTGATTCTTATCGACAGGTATGTATTTATCTTAATATTTTGTACAATAGAAAAAAAAAACATATGCATTTTCCCAGTGTACCAACAATGTCAACATTGAGGCTAGATAAGATACTGAAAATTTAAGAGACTTGCATTATTTTCAGCTAAAATTTGTGACATTTAGTTAAAATTTGTGACCATTAGATTTTATGAATTTTCACAATAGAAATGTTTGACTCCTAGAATTTACATATATATCAATAAATTTGTTGGACGCTAAGATGTAACAAATTAAGCGATAATAAAAGTATCGGATTTGGAGATTCGACAAGGTAATATAAAAACTTACAGGAGGCCTATGGATTTCAACAAGATAACTTACTTGCAGTTTATCAAATTTACTTTAAAATTTTCAGAGTGGGAAGGAGGGGCACCATAGGAGGGTTCATGATCCTGTCTTCCATACCTTGCTTCGGAATCCTGTTACTTCCAAACGCCAATCCTGCATTAACCATCGCTATGGGACTTCTTGGTAAAATGACTGTTGCCGCAGCATTCTCCATAGCGTACATTTTTGTCGCTGAATTGTACCCCACTGTTGTGAGGTGAGTCTCATTTGTTTTGTGAAAAATTTAGCTTTATATTTGTATCAATATTTTTATAGATTTTAGACCAAAGAAGTGGCACAATTTGAATTCCTATCAGTTGGCAATCACCTATTTTGAGATATGGCAATAACCCAATGAAATTAACTTGCTGGTGGAAGTTGGATCAAATAGATATTTTTTAAATTGTGCACAGTTCTTCGGAGTCTAGAGATACACATTTGAAAAGGTGAAAGAACAAAAAAAACACAGAACAGTTTGGTTGCCATAGTAATAAATATTCCAACCTCATTGATAGTGTCATAGTTATAAATTTAGCGGATACTTGTTCGGTCTTGTTGTAGGGGGGAGGGTTGGTCTAGTGGTAGCATGCTGGACTGCCAATGGCTGGGTCCAGGGTTCGAATCCAGCTCTTGCTGGGTCACCTGGGCCTTTGTTGGATGGCTGCTTCAATCATCCTTCACATCATTGCTGTGTCCTCCTCCTGTCCTAATTAGCCTACCAAGTGCATGAATACAGGACATAAAGTCCCATTCATGCATCCATCCATCTATTTCAGTCTTGTTGTGGTTATAGATTCTTGAAAAAAAGTCAGTATAATTAACCATATACTATAAACATATCAGAAGTAGTAGCTTCTAAAATTGTATTTCTTTTTTTGTGCCTTTTACAGAAACAGTGCTGTGGGAGTATGCTCCACTGCTGCAGGTGTCGGAAGTGTCGCTGCTCCTCTGATTACACCCCTAGTAAGTGAAATTGCCTGTGTAATACCTCAATGATAGCTTTCTAGTGATTTCATTTGAAATTATACTTGTGTAGATGAAATTTCTAACTATCTCTAAAATAAATCTATCTATTTATCTTGTGTCACCTTTCCCTTTTGATGAGTATCTAATGTTTGGAGCTTTACTGAAGTCATTTAGGGGCTTTGAATTGTTGCGACGCAAACAAAAACCACATGCCAAAACAGAGTCTAAGACTTAGTGTGCCCCATAGAGGGTTTCTCATCGTCAAAATGATTTAGTAGCCTCTGATTTTCTCATTGCAATGTACCTGAATAAATTTATTCAGTTACAGCTACTGAGAAAAAGAAGAAATATTTAATTAATAATCTTGTTGATATTTTCAGGGCCATATTTTTCCCGCCATGGACTACTTCGTGTATGGCTGCATGGCCTTGCTGTCAGGCATATTCACGTTCCAGCTTCCGGATACAACAGGGAAACCTATGCCTGAGACTTTGGACGACCTATACAGATAGCACATTGTAGTCCCATTATAATCGGTAGAATACCATTCTTCAATCCTGAACTTCCATGTTTCTTCACAAGTACTTATAAATATCTCTACTAAAAATATGTGTGATATGTTATTGTTAGATTTGTTTTAAACTTATAAATAGGGATATTTTCTGTGATCCAATGATATTAAGTGTTGATACTGATCTGCGTTGTTTCTGTTATATTAGATATTTTGTTGTTTACACAAGGTTAATAGGGACGGAACCTTGCAGTGGCGGATCCAGGGTAGGGGCGGATCCAGGGTGGGGTAGGAATTTGGGGCCTGGGCCCTCCTTCCCCCCTAGACCACCAAGATGTAAAGTACCATTTTGAAGGAAATATGAAATATGCAATGATGCGGGCCCACGATTGCTTAGACATCCATTGCCCTCCCCCTACTTTATACCTTACCTGGATCCGCCACTGCCTTGATATACAGGTTTATTATGTCACATTATTTTGCATGTACATGTGTAAATGTTACAGGTCTGTCCAATATGCTTCTATGTACAGTATGTTAACTTGTATTCTATTTTAAGGCCAGGCATAATTGATCTTTAGCTTCTCGGATCTTCTCAAGGTACTTTTTCTAGGGTCGGTCGGTTGTACAAAACAAAAAGGTGTAATGTGAAGTTTCTATTATGTCAATTTGATAAAAAGTGTGGGCAAGGTCAATTTTTTTTCTAAGGCAGAAAATCTGTTGGGTTGGTCACTCCGAGAAGCTAAAAATTAAATATGTATGGCCTAATGATCGTGGGGTGAAGCATGATATTACTGTTTTAATGCTATGAAAGTTTTACATATCAAATGCCAAAAATATGTTACATTTATTTATTTTTTTTCCCAAAATTAAAGTATTTTATGAGTAAATTGTACAGTTGATCGACAATGATTATTGATATGAAAATTTATGTCATAAAGTACTTCAATATTTATTTTTTTTACAATTTTACTTGAAGATGCCAAATATGTATTGTATTCTGTTGCTGGTCCCACGTACATTGTACGGCGTAAGTTGAAGTTCCTCTGTGCTGACCTATTTCTTTAATCATTGAGGGGATGACCATTAGAAATTCAGAGAGCTGGGAGTTTGCCTTGGCTTGAAATTTTTATTTAACCGAAATGTCGGACGTAATTACTGCAATTATATATTCCTAGACTGCCTGGAAAGAATTTATTCATTTCACAAAAAATGGGGCAAGACATTATTATTTAAAAAGGATTCAAACTCTCCAAGGCCCCTTCCCGGAGATCTAATGGTTACCAACCGCATATCAAATGGCCAAAAATGTATATTTTCACGAATCATCAAGTGATGTGTTATTATGTGCTTATCTGTTTAAAATAAAAAAGAAAAGAAGACTCTAATGCAGACAAAAATTATTTAAAGATCCAGAATTTTGGGTCTAAATCCAACAGTTTTGTCAAATGTTTATTTTGATTTTAACATGTCAATACCATAATTATGATTTTAATTCCATCCTTATATTTGTTCCTTCATGTGAAAATATCAATTTGATATTTTATAAAAAGTGTTATTATGAAATATCGTGCATGTTTTTTCAATTTTTTTACTGCACCTGGTTTTTAAAATGCTTGGTGATACACTGTAATGGCTAGCATGTGATTTTCATCCAACTGGTTTCATATATTTTTCATCTCTTTGTTGTACTCACGTCGCCATGGACTCGGCCCTCTCCAATTGGGTGGAGAGTTTGCTCAGTGGTAGCGTGCTGGGCTGCCAATCGCTTGGTCAGTTAGAATCCAGCTCTTGCTGTTTGTTTCATCTGGACCCATTTTGGACAGCAGTTTCAATCATCCTTCACCTCTTAGCTGTGTCCTCCTCCTGGCCTAATTAGCCAAGTACATCAATTCAGGATGTAAATCCCCAATCATCCATTCCTCCAGGTGTCTCTGTTTGCTGCCAATCTCTTGCTTCTTTGATACTTGAAAAAGTGGACTTTTGTCTCAGATTATTACCGTAGAACGGGGTAAAGTTGGCAATCCGGGGTAAAGTTGGCACGCTTTTTTGACCAACTAAATGGAAGAAATGCCAACTTTCCTCACTGACAGGTATCTTTGGCAAAGTTGCTATATGTGTCAGTGAGGAAAAGTTAGCATTTCTGCCATAACATGGGTCAAAATAGCTTGCCAACTTTATCCCGGATTATCAACTTTACCCCAGATTGCAACCTTACCCCGTTTTAGAGTATGTTTCCCACCCAGTGGGATGTAGTCGTTCCATGGGCGTATGCCATACGGGGCTGTCTCTATTTGTTGCAGCTTGATCATATATATTATTATGGCCATATTGCTCTATGTTTCTTTATTTTCTGTTCTTTAATATGAATCTTAATTTTTTATTTTCTTTGGATTATGAATTCTCCAAATTGTCTGAACATCAGTAATTTCTGGAATAGGTCTACTTCTAATCTGTGTTCTATATAAATTTTGTGTTTTCATTAGCTTTCATGGTCCAGATTTCGCTGTTCGGCAATCCTGAGAGCAGACACAGCTTTGGTGTAACAAAAGGAGTAGGCTTTAGAAGTTCCTATGTTATTGCACTTCCAAGCATAACTTCTGTTCAAGTTTTAAAAAAATCACTCATTTATGTGTGTATCAATCTGAACGGAGAAGGGCGTTGAATCAATGTTTTTGACTTGAGCTGTAAATATATTGATTAATAAAGAGCTAGTCTGTTTGATATAATATGCACTTTATTTTAAATTGTGGCGAGATACACGAAATAGGGATATAGTGTGGCATTCAGAAATGAAAGTAAACAAAATAGGACTACATCGACTACTTATAGATATGACTATGAGAAGCATAATTCAATTTTAATCAGGCTGCACCTGTTGCTTGCCCAGACTCTCCGGAGATTCCATTTTATGAGCATTGATTTACAGCTGTGTGAGAAAATCAATGGTTAGCCGACTTACTGTAGAAGGAAGGCTGACGTAATCTTGTCGAGTGATACCAGAGTTTTCCCTCCCCCCAGAGTGCTAACATGAGAAGCTGACGCATGCGCAATCACTACACTTGAAAACAGTTATGTGATATTGATATAATTAATAACAACAATATTAGTAATTCATATCCCTCCAGAGTGAAAAAGGGTTGGGAGGGTCGGGCATGTTAGCACTCTGGGGGGAGGGAAAACTCTGGTATCACTCGACAAGATTACGGTCAGCCTTCCTACAGGTAAGTCGGCTAACCATTAATCTTATCTCGTTCACCAGAGTTCCCTCCCCAGAGTGCTCCCATGAGATTTGAGAGCCAATATCACATAACTTAATATATAAATCCAACCAGTCTGAATTATAAGCTTGTAAGACCAATTATTTCCATTAAAAGAAGAACAAAACTTTTCCCCGTTTCAATCTTTATATTCTCTCCATCTTTCAACATTGATTTCAGTAAACATTATCATCACATTTGATTTTTAACAATTCAGATTCATCATTTCAGTTGCAATAATCAATCAATCCATCAGCAATCATAGCAAATTATGATTTCAATCATAGGAAGTTGATTAAATACCAATCCTATTTCAACTTTTAAAATGTAACAGTCCAACTATAAAACAATAACATCAGACTTTAACCATCTAGTCATCTCCTCATCCAGTAATCCTCCCCCCCCCCTCTTTTTTCAGAAGAACTTCTGAGCTTACATCTTTAAAATAGTGTCCTGATATTTATCTGATGTCACAATTTCTCTGGAATAAAATCGAGCAAAAGTAGACTGTCTCGTCCAACCTGCCTTCTTTAAAATTGTATCAACATTTACTCCTTTACACGAAGCCTTGCTCGTGCTGGCAGCTCTAACACTGCCTGGTTTGAATTTATCAACATTAATGCCTGATTTGGTTAAAATGTCTTTGATCCATCTAGAGATAGTGTCCATAGATGCCGCCTTATGCGGTTTAACTGTTGTTAAGAAAATACGTTTTTCTCCTTGGCGAATGTCCTGCGTACGTTCTAGATAAACATAGAGGTAATGATAAACACAAAGTCGTTTGTCTGCAGCAAAAGCCTTAAGCTTCAATAATTCTGGTGTAAAATTCAACCTACCATGTTTAATATCCTTATTATCAATCTGAAAAGTAAACTTTGAACTTGAAATGTCCATGTTCTGTACTTTAAGAGCTCTAATAATTGAGGCCTTTGCCCTGTAACAAGTAAAATCAACATGACTGTTTTCTTCGTTAACATCGAAAATTCTAATTTATGTGCAGGGCCTAAAGTCTTTAAAAATTTTAATACAATGTCCGGATTCCAAATGTCCACATACCTGGGTTTTCGTAGGTTTTTGAATTATATACTCCTTTCATGAAAATTTTTACATCAGGATGAGATCCAAAAGAAATACTTGAAGGTAAAATAATAATAGTAGACAAAGCCGCCCTGGCGGTATTTATCGCACTGTAACCCCTGTTGACACTAGAGTCAGTTAACAAATACTGTAAAAATTCTAACGCTTCTGCAATTGTCGGTTTAATGTAATTAATGTCCCTTTCACGGCAATAGATTTGCCATTTGATGATGTAGGATTCGTATAATTTCGTGGAGGAGGATCTTCTCGCCTGCAACATCGTCTGCGATACGTCGTCAGAAAAACCTCGTTGTCTGAGCGAATCCCGGATACTGAACAGACCAGTAGAATTAGTTTGTTCTGCAGTGGGTGGTGACTGTGGTCTCTGAAAGGTAGGAAAAGAACATTGTCAGTTACCGGCACCAATATGGGCACATCAACAAGCATTTCAGTCAACATTGTAAACCAAGCTTTGGTAGTCAAATAAGGAACAATCACAATACCCTGTGCTCTTTCTACTCTAATTTTTTGCAAAACTTTGGGTAAAATTGCAAAGGGAGGAAAAGCATAGAAAAATACGTCGACCAATCCATCATAAATGCATCCACCTGCATTGCTTCAGGATCCGGCTTCCAAGAACAGAACTGTTCAAGTTGTCTATTGAGTCGAGAAGCAAATAAATCAATCTTTGGTGTCCCAAATTCAAAAGAAATTTGTTTGAAGATATCTCGATCTAACATCCATTCTGTGTCATCTTTAAATTGTCTTGAAGCCTCGTCTGCTTCAACATTAAGCACTCCCGGGCAGTAAGCCGCTGTCAGCCAAACATCCCTACTTTTTGCCCATAACCAAATGTCTCGAGTAACTCTGTTACATCCTCTGATCTTACCGAGCCTTGATTAGAAACACATTGCATGGCTGTAGTATTATCTGTCAATATGCGAATATGTTTTGAATTCTGTTGAGAAAAAAGAGCCTGTAGGACATATTTAATTGCCAATAATTCCAGCACATTAATATGATGAAGAGCTTCATCTGGATCCCATCTGCCTCCAAACTTCTGGGAAGAAGAAGGATGAAATCCTCCCCAACCTTGTAAACTCGCATCAGAGTAAGCAATCTCGTCTGGTTGACCAACAAACACAGAAGCATACGCCAGTCGCAAATTTCCCTTGAACCATAACAAATCAGAAATTGCCAAGTCCGAAACATACATTTCAGAATCAAAATCCCGGCTTCGTTTTTCCTCAAAGCATCATTCTTCTCCATTTCTAAGCGTTTGGCATATAAATCAGCAAACCGATTTCCCGGTTTGGTAGCCAACAATCGACCCAACAATTGTGAGACTTCTCTAATCGACCAAACTTCCTTTGCGATGAACTCATCCAACAACCCTTCAATATCTTGAACTTTCTGAACAGGTAAAGAAACTCGCATAAGTCTAGAATCCAAGACAAATCCTAAGAATTCAATTCTCTGGCAAGGCACAATAACACTCTTTGAAGCAGAAATCATAAATCCAAGTTTCTGTAAAAGCTCTGCTGTATGTCTACCTGCTTGCAAGGTTTGTTCATAAGAATTTCCTACAATTAAGGTATCATCTATGTACCCGGTGATTGTAACACCTAACCGTTCTCTCAGATAAGAAAAGGGTATTTTCAACAATTTTGTGAAAACTCGAGGTCCAGAGGACAATCCATTTGGTAAACAAGTAAATTGATATAATACATTTTCAAATTCAAATTTCAGAAATTTTCTGAATTCCCTATCCACATTGACCGAATAATAAGCATCTGTCAAGTCAATACTCATCATGTAACAATTCTCAGACATCAGTTTCAAAGCTGATTGAAGAGTATCCATCTTAAAATGGTGATACTCAACCGATTCATTCAAATTTTTCAAATTCAAAATCATACGGTATTTCCCTTTCTCCTTTTTGGGTCTCAAAAATACATTGGAAATAAACTGTCCTTCTGAGTGATCAGCCATTTCAATGACACCTTGTTCAACAATGTCTGAATTTCCCCTTTCAAGAACTCTCTTTCTAAACGCGGGAACTTAATAGGATGGGCCCTATCTCTCTGTTCCGGAAATTCCACAAAATCAATTTTTAATCCAAGAATATCTTTCAAACAAAATAATCAGAAGTCAAATCCTTCCAATGAGGATAACATTCTTTAAGTCTGCCTGCTTTAAATTCTGACCATTTATGAACATCAATTGGAGTTTCTCCTCGCTTACTCACCACATCAAGAGGAGGGGGGGGCGGAGGAGATGAGTCTAGATTCAATTCTTCTTGTTGCCGCTCTGGCTGTTGCTCTTCTGATAGCTCTGCTGCCGGCCTGAAAAGAGGATTAGCATTATCAATATTTGTGTCTACAGACAGATATTTCCGGCCAAAAATAGACGGCAAATCATCATTATCATCCGCATGAGACTCACCCCTAACTGACCTCGTGCCACGGCCTCGAGATTGCCAGGAATTCCAATAAGGGTTCCAACGTTGTGGCCCAGGAGCCGACCAGTGGCGTCCATAGTTAAAACCATAACCAGAGCCTCTTCCACGACCACGAGATCGTCCCGTGAGAGCCGAAAGCTTGCCGACCTGATCGGCTGCCTTCACCCGATCCGATAATGTGTCACCAAATAAAAGTCCAGATTCTTTGTCCTCCGACTTGCACAGTCTCTGATAGCGTGGCTGCAAATTCGGCTTTATGAAATCACGTCTCACTTGGTTTAAGGTAATATTAGCATGTGCCAATAAAGAGCAAGCGTCCACGGTAGAGTCCACCAAAATTTTCGATTCAGGGATCCCGGAGACGAAGTGATGTGCTGCAGATTATTTACCAGAGGTACTGCTGCCTTTTCCTGCGAGCCTTGGACTGATCTGAGACGAATGTCCTTGATCCGAGCAGTCTTCGACACAATCAAAGATACTTCCTCATTTAAGGACACTTTCTTCAACAACGCGTTCCCCGGAGCGGGGTATTTGTCAAATAGCTCCTTCACATTACTGAGCTGCTTCCCAGTCCAAATGTTGTTGACCACGCTGGCCAAACGATCGGTAAGCGGGGGTCCAGTGGCCTCCACATTTTGGAGGTGCTCCGCCAGGAGGTCATCCTCCCCATCATCATTGGTAGGTTGTGGTGGAATATCCTCACCATCCTCAATTCGCGGAGATTCCGAATCCGCATCCATATCCTCGTCAAATTCTTCGCCCGCATCCTCCCCAGGATCAGGGCCCCACCAGTCACCGATCTGTGGTGGCACCCAAGGAAAGGAGGAGGCCCCGGAGGATAAAAAGGATCCGCTCCGGGAGCAAGATAATCCAATCGAGGATCCAATCCGTGGTAGTCCTCTCCAGCATAAGCTTGTTCCATAACCGACGGTCTAGTAACTGTTGCCGTGGGCACTCTCTTTTGAACTTTCTTCGGTTGAGGTTTCTTGGCGAAACAGAGCCGTTCCGCCTCGGCCAGAAGATCTTCCCCCGAAGGAGCTTTCTTGGCCTCCTTGTCTTCCTTTTTGGACGTGTTTTTGTCCGTCTTTTCCGCTTTTTCACCATTGACAACTTTGTCTGGTTATCGCCTGCCATGATTTCTTTTCCCCAACGGCACGAATGCAAGCGCGGGAGATCCAGAGGAAGGGACGCTTCCAAACAAATGACGTCACACTCAAGCGTGCGGTGATTGGTCAATCTATTTATAGGTCAAGCAAATACGCGGCTCTGATTGGTCAAACCCTACCGCGTCAAATGACGCGACGGAGACCCGAACCTGATTGGTCAAAACAGTGGCGCGAATCTAAAAATAGCGCCGTAGTCAAGACGTCCCCGAAAAGAAAAGCGGGAAACGATAAGCAAGGCCCACGAAGGCCGCAATCAACAGGCCAAATGCGGTCCAATTATACGCCCGCACAGCCTAAAAGTGCTGTCAAAAGGCCCCCGGTCTATTTAGGGTACAATTTATTGAAAGCACAGCAATGAAACAGTCGCCCTTCGTGAAGAAACGACCGAAATTCGTCGAAACGAAAACGTGTGTGTGATCAATGCGAACGCATCGAAGCAAGTGGTGATTGCGCATGCGTCAGCTTCTCATGGGAGCACTCTGGGGGAGGGAACTCTGGTGAACGAGATAAGATCAATATATTGTATTTTGCTGGAGTGTGACTGCGTGTCTGCCCTCATTTGCTTTACCATGCATGTTTACTGATTAGATAGATACTTATTTTTTCCTTGTTGCAAAAGCTCATACATTTTACATGATAATAACTATTTGATGTCGCACTGATAGTATATATATAAACTGCTCACACTTAAAATGCACACTTTCAAAAAGGTTAAAAATAGCACTTCCTCTTAAATTATCAAGATGAAAGTTTGTACACTTCTAGTAGTTGCCATCAGTTACATTCAGGAAAATTTACAAATCTCTAAGTGCAGTATTTTTGTGTCAAATTAATTTGTCGTGGTTACTGTCGAAAACGCAAGTCACAAATTTCAGTATCCTCTGATCATTACAGGAATTCGCATTGTATTAGACTTTTTCAGCCGAGAACCAAGCACTGTGGGCTCTACGTGACGTATGGTAGAAAGCTATTCATGTGTGGCTAATATCAAATCATTTTTGAGCACACAAAGAAGCTGTGAAAATAAATTGTTTCTATCAGTCATTTGTTTTGGAAGCGTGAACAATCAGAAACTGTGAAGTATTATGCATCACACCAGTTGAGCAAGTGCAATTCACATGGGCTGTGATAGACCAAGCCCACATTAATTCATATCAAACCGCATTTTGTGACTGTCAAGAAAGAATCATCATTGGGTACATTCGTTTCGCTGCTCCAAAGTGCTCCAGGAGTAGGAGTAGTTCACTCCAGACCATTCGTTTTGCACTTCCGGGAGTACTTTGAGCTACTTTGGAGTAGATTGGAGTAGACAGGAAGTACTCCAAGAAGGAGTACAGTCATAACGGCCAACACCAAAACGGCCAATTCTACGACGGCCACTACCCAGAACGGCCAAATTTAGGACGGCCACTGCCCAAAACGGCCAAATTTAGGACGGCCAACCCCCAAAACGGCCAATAAAGTTTTTACCTGACTTAAGATCCAGTAATTAAATTTGTATTAGGCTACTTTGTGTTCATGATAAGAGGCGCTGATTTGGAATTAATTGCTGTTGGTTTTCTTTCATTCAGTGCTCAGTGTTCAGGATCAAAGAGGAGCATGTGACAATTGTCATTCTGTTCCATTTCACACCTTTTTTGGAACAATGAATAGGCCTACATTTTCTTTTTTGCTGAAAGCATTTAAAAAAAAGTATTCATTCACTTCAATGGTTCATTCACTTCATTGTCGGGAAATTGCAGGTCACATACAGGTAGGCTAATGCCAATGAACTAAATTGTTGATTGCCAATAATTTGTTTCTTTCTTTTTCTTCCTTCCTATATATTTATCTTCATTCCTTTCTCTTTTTTTTTCTCTTCTACTTACCTATATCATGTATATCTTCTTTAGAAATGCACGTTCTTTCGTAATTTTCAATAAACAAAATTGAGTTTTCCAGAACTGAGTCCGATTAATTTAATTCATTGCGATCATGGACTTGCAAATACATATTAACAATACAGCTGTATATGTAGGTATTTCTGAAAATAGTTGGTCTCCCAGTGACACCAATATATTTTTATTTTATTTTTTATTTAGAATATATTTTAAAAGGGTTACCATATCAGACAACTGTTTTTCAATGGGCCCTTTGTAATACAATATAATATATGTATGAAATATAAATAGGTAAATACAATAAAAAACATGTAAAATCAGTAGTACTCAAAGGTGCAACATTATAAATAAAAATAAAAGTAATATATACTTAACATAAAGTCACAATAAGTAAACCAGCTAAAAGTTAAAATAAACATAACATATCGAACTGACAACAACAAACAACCTGAGAGCACATTGAATTTTCTCTTGTGGAATATACTTATTTATATTGGATATATTGCACCAATTTTCTCAGGAATAACATATATATCTGTCGGATCTTATGGACTATCTCATATGTTATTTTTAAGGACTAATTTTATGCAGGTGTGTGCTTTTTGAGTGATTTTCTTATATTTTTGACATTGCCCAATCCCCTGTGTGTCCTGGGATTATAGGGATTAGGGGATTGATTCACTCAAACATTGAAGCCCTGCTGTTTTTATTTGTGCAGCAAAGTGTGAACCACTGTGATAGACATTTGTAAACAAGAAATCATGGTTCAAAACATTACTCAGCTGACTGAGCTCAATGACATTGATGATGCTGTGCTGTCAGAAACATTCACAGCCAATTTAAATAGCATCTTTCGTTATGTTAAAAAAGACATTGTCAAGTGCTTGGAAAACAAACCTCAAGATCCATTAAAAAAGCTGAGAAGTGACCTGTGTGACCTTTTTAAGGAGAAATTTCAAGCATACAGCTCCAAGAAGCCAATCAACAGAAAAGTCAAGCATCTGATGATTGATGACATTTTAACCTGGGTTTCTGCATCTCAAATGAAGAGGTTACCCATGAAATTGATGGAATACTGAGAGATGAACCCCCTATTGCTCCGGCTGGTGATATTGGTGGCAATGACCTCTTTGCAGCTGACATGCAGTTTGCCCAGCCAGTCAGATACACGTACTTCAATCACCTGAATAAGCATTATTCCTGGATAGACCATGTGCTATGCTTCCAAAGGGATGCCTCCAGGATCATCACATGCACTATCGTCCCTGAGGAAGCTGGCAATGTCAGTGATCATTTGCCAATACAGGTGACCTTTGCTGCTCCGTCAAAACCTGTGAAGCAAAACAAACAAGTGTGAAGCAACAAGAATATCCAATTCCAAAATGGACAAATCAGACTGGCATTGAGTGTTTCCGGCAGTCTCTGTCTGATAAACTGTCTGGTCTTAAAAATTTGGATTATGAAGGTATAGACCAAGCTTCCCTACAAAGTTCCATTGATGAGAGACTTGGAATTATAAATTCTGCCATCCATGCAGCAACCAAAGAAGCTGGTCTCACTCCCAAGAACACTTTCAAACCGAAGCCTTTTTGGTGCCCGAGTCTAAGTGTACTGAGAGACAAAAAACGCTTTTGGTGGTCCATCTGGGTGAAATGGGTAGACCCAGGACAGGGAGTGTCTTTGACATCTGGAAATACCTCAAGAAACAATTTCGTAAACTTGCTAGACGTAACATCCAGAATGAAATCCACCGTGATACAAACATTATCAATCAGCACTTTGCGAAACGTGAGATGAAGTGCTTTTGGAATAAGTTAAAAAGACAGCAGCAAGTAAGATCCCACTCATCATTAACAGCTGATGATCTGGCACATCATTTTGAGACAGTGATGACAGACAATAACAACCTGTCAGGGGATCAACTTGATGTTAAAAACTTTGTTGAACAGTGTGCTTCTGATATAACAGACTCCATCGACAATGTGTCAATATAAATACATGTCAAATTATAACAATGGTGAAATCCCTGAAACCAGGTATCTCTCCAGGATGATGGAATCACCACTGAACATCTTCTGCATGGAATGTGCCCTGCTCTTGCGTCGGTTCTCTCCAACTTGTACTCAGTTGTTCTTGCAACAGCAACAGTACCCAGTGTGGTGTCAGCCTGTGTTATCATCCCTGTGTTAAAGAAGCCATCAAGTGATCCCAACTTACCTTCAAATTATAGGCCAATAACATTGAGCTCTATACACTCAAAATTGATCGAATTATTAATTATGCCAAATGTTGATGTAACTAACTCGCAGTTTGGCTTCAGAGAAGGCCGGGGGACGACGTTCGTCACTTCTCTCATCAATGATTGTGCTGCCTATTTCAAGAATGGAAAGTCGCCAATGTTCGTATGCAGTCTGGATGCAGAGAAATGTTTTGACTCTATTTGGCACCACGGCTTGATGTTTAAACTCTGGCCTATTCTACCTCTGCATCATTGGCTGTTTTTATACAGATGGTATCGCTCTACAAATGCTGTGATTCGTTGGAGCAACTCGAACAGCTTCTCATTCTCTGTGACAAGGGGTATGCGACAGGGGAGCATCTTATCTCCGGCCCTTTTTAATATATTCCTTGATGAACTGTTACAGCAATTGCAGCAAATGCCTTTTGGTATCCGGGTCTTCGACATGGCTCTAAACTCATGCGCATACGCAGATGACGTCACTCTTTTCGCAGCCACAGTTCCAGGCCTACAGAAATTAATTGACAGTTGTGTGTCATATTCAACAAAGTACAGATTCAAATTTGGATTAAAGAAATCGAAATGTATGATATTTGGGAACAATCCCTTTATCACCTCTCCGACCTGGAAGATATGTGACCAAAATATTATCACTGACAGTGAGATGGAAATTCTTGGTGTGACATTTGAAAACTCACTCACTTATACTAAACATGTACAAAAGCGGATTACTTCTTGTAGACAGCGAATGTATGGCTTAACCACAGTTGGGATGTCTTATCCCGGTCTCGCATCAGATACAAAAGCCTACATCTGGAACTCAAATTGGTGCCCAATGATGTCATGATGGAGAGATGTGGTCTGAAGAGGCGGATGTCCAAGGAGGGGGCGGTGCGGGGTGTGAGATCAGTAAAAGAGTTAAGGAGCAAAGAGTTATGGGCATGTCCCAAAACGATCATCACTCAATCATCCTAGATAGAAGCCTTTAAGATCCCTCCAACTGATGAGCTAGTTGATGTCAGTGTACAGAGACTTATAACAGATATTCAAGTGCGAGTCGCCAGCTAGGAGCTCCAATGTAGATTTTTATCCCACTATTACAATGACAATGAACTCATCCCAAATACATTAATTCAACGATTAGTGAGTCAGGTGTGTCACCTGTAAAGACAATATTTAGTCAGTCAGTGAGAGCTGATAAGGCGCGAAGTGAGAATGGACTAATTGATACTCACAGAGTCTACTATTCCACGACAATTATATTGCCTCACTCTAATGAACACATTTTAACCACACTGCTGCTGCGTGCATTTTAATGATTTTACATTTTTGTGATATAAGTTGTGATATTTACATGTGTTTATCTACTTTTATATTTTATGCCTAATGTTTTAACTCGACACACATGCTTTTAAATGTTATCTTTACTCTGTATTTTATCTTTTTCCCTCTTCTGGGAGTTCAAACAAATAAATAAATAAATATCACTAAAGCTTCTTATCACAGTCATGAATTTATAAACACAATTCGTAGTTTATATCACAGTCTCAATAATTGCGATCATATATATTATATCCTCATATTAACCAACAATTATGTCTTCAATAGGCTGCTTTTTAAAAAATTTCTTTAATTGCAACTTAAACGTTTGTAAGTTAGTGCAGTCTTTCAAATAAGCAGGTAGTGCATTCCAGGACCTTGCTCCTCTGTAAAAAAGCATTTTCTTATGAAATTCATTTTGCGGTATTGGCAAATATAAATTCATTGGATGTTTCCTTGTACTAGTATTTTTGATTTCACTTTCTAGAATAATTTATATAGGTCTATAATGCACTGGTGTACGTTCTTTCTTTTTTTTCTACTTGATGATGTTAACGAATTCTGAATCAGAGATTTGCCTTGTAACTTAATTTTATCTGCAAATCATGAATTGTTGCTCAATGTTAATGTTCATGTTTTATTTGCGATATGAATACAGTTTCTGGAAATAATAACGGCAGAAGATCCAGGTGGATTAAACATTTTATAAAGATTAATTTAATGACATCTATTTTATTCTTCACTTTCCCCTTTCTTAATTGCTGAACATACAATTAACTTGACACGTTTTCTCTAATCATGTAATTGACAGTAAGTCATTGTCAATTAAACAACAGTGTCAATGCAACGCTATTCTACTTCACACCTTTTTGGAACAATGGATGATGATCCTCTCCAGACTGCATGTCTGCTGTCATCAATTAACCAAAAGAACGAAAATTTATGTAGAAATTGTCAATAGAATGTATGTCAGAGACTATTTTCTTTCATTTTAGATAGACACATCTAACTAAAACTGCAGTTTAAACTATAACCTAAAATATAATTGTTAACTCTCAGTAATTAATTGCACAAATCAAATATTGCTGTACAAATCAAATACTCTGGACGTTTTCTAATAGATAACAGTGTCTTAGCTGCTTTTTTTTTTTTTAACGCATTTTAATATGTTTTTGCACAAAATCTAGTTGCAATTAATAGCCAATTATTATTTCTTTGTGTTCATTATAAGAGGCGCTGGATTGTAATTAATTGCTTCATTAAGGATCACAGATTAGCATACATGTGACACTTGCTTGACACTTCAATTGAAATCAGTTTAACAAATTTATAAAATATTAAAAACACAAACGAAATTTGATATTTATACAATAGCTTTATTAAATTGTGCAAGAAAAAAAACCAAACTAATGACTGAAATCAATGTTTTGGCCGTTCTGGGTGGTGGCCGTCATAGCCATTGGCCGTCCCCCCTGGTGGCCGTCATCGGAAGTGGCCGTCGTGGGTAATTGGCCGTCTTGATTTTGGCCGTTTTGACCGTCCCCCCTCCAAGAAATTGGGGATATCCCATGACGTATGATTGTTTACATAAATAAATGACACTTCAGAAGCTTTGATTTAGTGCCTGATTGCTTTGTTTCGAAATGAATTGCTGTAATTCAATTGACACAATTATAGCAATCGATTGGGGGTGCCAATCACAACATAAATTGCTATTAGCAAGGGAATCCTTGTAGAAAGGGAACCCCAAATAATGACGTTTCTAAGTACTCCTTTCCATTCGATTTGGACCAATTTTGGAGTAAACTACTCCAAGTTGGAGTAGTTCACTCTCAGAGTAGAAACGTCACTTCCTGGAGTAGTTTGGAGTAGTTTAGAGCAGGTAAATCGAATGTACCCAATGAAGAATGAATGAATGCATCAACCAATCTAATTAACAAATCCATCAATGAATCAATCAATGTCTCATCAATGAATCAATCAGTCAATGATCAATCTATCTATCTATAATCAACCAACTAATTAATCAATAAGTATATCTATCTATCTATCTAGCTATCTATCTATCTAGCTATCTATCTAGCTATCTATCTAGCTATCTATCTAGCTATCTATCTAGCTATCTATCTGTCGAGCTACCTATCTATTGAGCTATCTATCTATCTTTCAAGCTATCTTATTTTTCAAGCTATCTATCAAGCTATCTATCTGTCAAGCTATCTATCTATCAAGCTATCTATCTATCAAGCTATCTATCAGGCTATCTATCTCTAACTCTTTCTATCATGCTATCCATCTCTTTCTATCTCTGTCTCTGTCTATATATATCTATATATCTCTATTTATCTCTATCTATCTCTATCTATCTCTATCTATCTCTATCCATCTCTATCTATCTATATCTATCTCTGTCTCTATCTTTATCTATCTATCTGTCTCTACCTATCTCTATCTATCTCTGTCTCGATCTCTTTCTATGTTTATCTAACCCTTTTCTATCTAACATTTTTCTATCTGTCTATCTATCTATAGGTTTAATCTTTATCTAAATTTTCAGAAGCTCCCGTAAATGTGGTCTGCAACGTTCAAATATGGAATTATGTTGAGCAGTGTCTTATGCAAAATTTAAGCTTCATGTCATTGACCAATCAAGATTTAATATGGCCTAACACAAGACTGAATAATAAACAGCAAGATAAGAAAGGATTTTATTTCACACTCATACTTTGTCTTTGACACTTGGTTTGTCAGTTTGGTTGACAGCTTGACTTGTTTATATCTGTGTACAGCAGTTGAAATTTATTATTGGAATGGACCTTGTTTCTACCACATGTCATGTAGACTTCCATACGTCACGTAATAAATATTTCAATTTGCAATTACTCATTTATTTTCTAGTCTTACAGTTACACCCAGTGCTTAGTTGGTATTGTTTCTAAAGTAATATGCCCTATTACCAGGCCTCAAATTATGAGATTAATCCTGACAGTTTTAGTACAATATTGAAAATAAGAATTTTGCTGAAGATCACACCAATGGAAATCAGCAAGTCTACTTCAATGCGAATTCCTGTAATTTCAACAACTAAGCTGTTCCTTCCACAATATTTTTTGATAAGCCAGGAAAGTTTACAATTTTACTTGCTTGATGGGTTGGGAAAAGGGATATTTGACCAAACCACAATTAAAGAGGATGAAATTAATAAAATTTAAGTGTCAATGCAGTCCCGCCCCCTACTGGAGACTTTTGTCAAAATCTTCAAAAAAGATGTTTTATTCAGATTTATGAGAGTATTGATATGGAATGATTGTCTATGTATCTGTTTCTACCCTGGGTAAGCAAAAAGCCGCATGATTTAACAGTTTTGGTTCACATGCTTCACTTCCAGATGCTGAGTCGTACATTTTGAGTTTTAAATTCAAAATCTGCTTTATCATTAACTTTTTTTCAAAAACTTCCATGGGGCAGCTTTTGGATGTCCTGTGCCTGTCATGTGAAAATTTCATAGGATCAATCCCATCCAGTATGCCACAAAACCAATATTTCCATTGGTGCATTTTGTGTTAAAGTGCAGTTGGTGACTTGCATTTTCTACAGTAACCACGACAATTTAATTTAACACAAAAGTACTGCACTTAGAGATTTGTAAATTTTCATGAATATACCTGATGGCAACTACTAGAGGTGTTCAAACTTTCATCTTGATACTTTAAGAGGAAGTACAGTAGTCAACTTTCGAAGTGGATCAAGAATTTACATATAATTAATATTAACACAAAAAAATATGAGTAAATGACCTTAGTGCAGTATGTTGGTGTGATGTCTTGGCAATGTTTCGGCTGACAAAACTTCATGCTTCACTAATTTTTTACCCTTCAAAACGATGATTGTTTGTCACAAGGTGCAAAATGGTCTGTAACACTAATAAGCAATGGCGACCTTAATTGAAAACAGGTTATCATTTCTTTTGTAACTGAGCAATAAACCAGGCATTATATTTTTAACTCAGTTGAGCTCAACTTTTTTGATTTGATTCACTGTTTTCAAAAATCTGTGGCTTTTCCAAAGGACAAGAACAGTTTCACCATGTGGGGGAGCCACCTGCTGGGGCATACTTCATCAAGTGACTGGAGAAAATTAGTTTTTCAATCATATTTAGTAGACAATTGCGGTCTTCTTTTTTTAACATTTTCACAGTTTAGGTTCCTTTGGTCCAATTCGACATTGTTTGAGTGACCAAGGCTCTGAAATACCACTCTATTTTGGTGCTGCTACAGTGTATTCACTAGTGTGTGACAAGTCATTTTGCACCTTGCTTCAAACAATCGTGTCTGGTGACCATCAAAGTCACTGAAGCCTAACAATCTCGTTCAAGCACATTCCAAGATATCAAAGTTAACATTTCACGCAAAATTATGCAGCAACAACAACTGATGTCAGAATTGCTACGATGTAAATTCTTGATCCACTTCAAAAGTTGACTACTGTACTATTTTTAACCTTTTTGAAAGTGTGCGTTTTTAAGTGTGAGCAGTGCATATACAAGGCAATACAATACACATATAACACACACAAAAAATAATGATATTATATTATATTCAAAAAAGATAATGGCTGGATACAAATACAATATTTTGATCAAGAAAATATAAAAGTAAAATAATAACATTTTAAAAGGAAGCAGTAGAAAAGCAGTTTTATGAGTGAATTTTCGTAAAAGTGAGACAAAAAATAAGAGATTACATAGCTTTATGTTGGGCACAGAAAGGGAATGAGAAAATTTGGGATGCAGTCGTTGATGGTTGAATTCCACTCCCCATCCGGCTGACAGTGGTGCGCAGATTGGTGTTCTCCACCAAGGAACTGATGCCCTGGGTTGCAAGTGACTGTGATGTTATCCCGAGCAACGGCTGATGAGTTGTCCACTGTAGCAAACTGAAGATGTGGGATGCTGCAAACTGTAGACAGCTCGCAGTATACCCTATATTTCGTTTCGCAAACTATTAATGAGTCACCGCATTTTTTGTGTGAGATAAAGCATTTGTTCAAATTTGCAGCAAAATCAACTGATCTGAAAAACAAAAGCCAAGCTAAATTAGTCACTAATATAACTACATATAGATATACACTACTTTGCATAATAACTTTGACAATAATTATTGTGAATGACCAGTGGTGGATACGGGGGGAGGGCCTAGGGGCCTGGGCCCCCCTAGAACATGGAGATTAATAGTAGCGTTTTGAAGAAAAATTGCGGTAACTCCCAAAGCGCATCCGCCCCCCCCTAGACTATCGTGTCTGGATCTGCCACTGATGACTTAGACAGTTGCACTCAATGTGGTCTCTTAAATATTTGTGCAAAATGATTATATCAAGTGCTACATCTCAACATGACATGAACAATACTTGACAAAAATCTTGAGTATAATGTACGATTTTTTTAACTCAAATCCGCAACTTTGTGAAAATAATTTTAGGATGGTCCAAAAAGCATAAAAAAATACAGCCGTAGGCATATAACACATTTAGATTTAACTGCATGTAGTAAAGACAAATTTTTGGGATTTGACTGCTTATTTAGTAAAAAAAAAGGTAATTCTGTGCTAGATTTATAGCAGTAATAATTGTAGCATACCAACCTACACCAGGAGTATTTGAGACACTCTGTTTTGCAGAACTCCACAGAAGTGCTTGGTGCTTCTCTCGTATTCCAGGCAGCCAGTGCATATCGTTCTTTGCAAGTGAAGTCTGCCGAATGCCCAGGGCCACTGAAGAACATCAACAAAATGGCTGATGCTAGAAGAGTCTTTCTCTGGAATCAAATAAGGACTTTAAACTTTCATTTATTGGTGGATGATGTTGTAACTGACATTTTATGGTTGTAAGAGGATTGACAGTGTTGTAATCAGTTTATGTAATCAGATTAATCACATGGTGGGGTAACCAGGTAATTTTAAGAGGGGGGGGGCAAGTGGTCTTTGAGCAGTGGCGTCCCTATGGGGGTGCACGGGGGGCACAGGCCCCCCCATATTAGACCTGTGCCCCCAAGGTGCCCCCCCATATGAACTTTCCAACTCTGGCTAAAATATACAAGTAGTATAGTGGGTGCCCCCCCAGAGAATCGTGTGCCCCCCCAGGTGCCCGCCCACACGAGACCCCTCAGTTACGCCACTGTCTTTGAGGGGGGAGCAGTTGTGCCAACTCACTTGATCTTGACATTTTAAAAATCTTTACGTAGAAACCAAACTATTACTTTCATATCTATTTGATGTGATTGGGGTAGCTAAAGTTCATGTGCATTAATGGGCATTTCTAGTATACATTTTTATCATGGTTATTTATACACATTACATACAATACTAGCACTTACCTTCAATGGGGGCTTCATGATCATCCACTTGTCTTTGATGAATTTATTCAATTTGTTTTGCCAGAATCAACAGTATATGAGTAAAATAACTTGTTTCTCGCGAATTGATCAAATTTTTTGTGAGAAATCAATCCGAAGTTATTAAAAATGCATGAATTCGTTAAATTGATTTGTTACAGGAATTCGCGTTGAAGTAGACTTTGGGACATCAGTGATGTGAGTTTCAGGCAAAATGTTGTTTTTGGCTTTTGCAATTGAATGGGAGAGCTAATTTCATATTATTTTGTATCCAATGAGAGGGCATTGAAATTTGGAAGTGATCCCGACCATAAAAATTGCATTAAAATGGATAGCAAAGTTATAATTAGGAAACATTAAAAAATCTACATGACGTTTTGTACTCTACGTGACGTATGGTAGACCAAGGTGTTCATTAGAATCCACTGTGGAACAAAAGAAACTGACAAAATAAAACAAAGGAAACTGTGGAAAATGTTGTATATCGCCAGTTGAGTTCTATGCCAGATAACATGTGGATCAAAATATAATATAAACATAATAGGACTTTATCTCCACTTTGATTGGTGAGCATCCAAGCTGAACTAAAACAAGTCACTGACTTATAATTATTAGACCACTTTTTACAAACTCAAACCGCAAAATGAGAAATCATACGAGGCTCAGCCCATAACTCTTCTCACTCCATATTTAGGCCTTAGATATATAAAATTAGATAGATAGATAGATAGATAGATAGATAGATAGACAGATAGACAGATAGATAGATAGATAGATAGATAGATAGATAGATAGATGGTATATTCAATAGATAGATAGATAGATAGATAGATGGATAGATAGATAGATAGATAGATGAATAGGTGGATGGAATCTCTCTATCTCCCTATCTCTCTATCTCTCTATCTCTCTATCTATCTATCTATCTATCTATCTATCTATTTATATATATATATATATCTATATATCTATCTATCTATCTATCTATCATGCATGTTTCTAGAGGGGCATAAGGCCATGCCCCCTCCCTCTGGCCTAAACTCAAAATTGGGACGACAGCAAGTAAATTGCTTATCATCCATCCATCCATCTTATGCTTTCAAGTTTCAGTATTGAGTAAATCTCAAAATGCGGTCTGGTTTGTTCAAATGCAGTCTATTTTAATCACTGTTCCTAGGAGGTGTGTCTCTTCATCTTGATTGTCAGATTACTAAATTACTCCAACCAAATTTGTGATATACATGGTTTCGCAGCTTTAGTTTGTGTATAAGTATGTTATAACTGAAATAAACGGAATAAACTGATAAAAAAATCAATAGTTTTGCAGTTTTCTCACGCCTATAAAGTTGAATGAATATTGGCTACACATGAGTAGGTTTCTACCATACGTCATGTACAGCTACTTTGCTTGATTATTGAGTATCACAAGTCTACTTCAACAAGAATTCCTGTAAACAATTATGTTTCAGGACACGAAGATTGATGATAACGCTTCTTTTGAATTATGGAAAAAAACTTCTTTAGAAAAGTATACATAATTTATATATATATGTATATACAGTAGGGTGAGGCTGGTCCCCCAAGATAAGTTAAATTTCAAGGCATCCCTCCTGACTTTTTTTTGGGTATGAGGTTCATAACAAAGAGTATTTCTGCCAAGTTTCATCAAATTTGAACATTGCCCTAGGGTGGCTCATTTGAGTTGAAGATTTAAGAAAAAAACGCAAATTACGCCAAAATCGATGTCAGACTTAAGAGTCTGTCTTTATTCAAACACAACCATGAAACAACCAGAAACAAATTATATCACATTCAAACATCATAAACACTGTTAATTCCTTTACAATAACAGAGATACCTGCCCTAGAGAACCAAATACCAGCCTTTGTTGTCCTGTTTCTTTCGCTGATTGATGCAGCTTTTTCCAACTAAGTTGGCACCGCGACCCTTCCACCACAGGACCAATGGTGGAACCTAAATTTTTGACCCAGGACCAATTCAGAAACTGGTTGAGATGATTGAAGTGATGGTGGAAATACCGACCAAAAGTCATTTTGTGCCTTACCCGGGGTGTATAGGGTCGCACAGCATTGGGAACCCTCCATTCCACCACAGGACCAATGGAGGAACCTTTTATCCACCACAGGACCAATCGGATAGTTTGAGTCAGCTTTTGATATAATGCTTGTTATATGTCTCTTAAAAGTCATTTGAGTAATTAGGTCAGTTAGGGGTTACACGGATGAAGGAACCCTGCAATCCACCACAGACCAATCGTGGAACCTTCTTTTTTCAGCCCAGGACCAATTCAGAAACTGGTTGAGATGATTGAGATGATGGTGGAAATACCTACCAAAAGTCATTTTATGCATTACCCGGGGCGCATAGGGTCACACAGCATAGGGAACCCTCCATTCCACCACAGGACCAATGGTGGAACCTTTTATCCACCACAGGACCAATCGAATAGTTTGAGTCAGCTTTTGATATAATGCTTGTTATATGTATCTTAAAAGTCATTTTGAGTAATTAGGTCAGTGTGGGGTTACACGGATGATGGAACCCTGCAATCCACCACAGGACCAATCGTGGAACCTTCTTTTTTCAGCCCAGGACCAATTCAGAAACTGGTTGAGATGATTGAGATGATGGTGGATATACCGACCAAAAGTTATTTTGTTCCTTACCCGGGGTGTATAGGGTCACACAGCATAGGGAACCCTCCATTCCACCACAGGACCAATGGTGGAACCTTTTATCCACCACAGGATCAATCGAATAGTTTGAGTCAGCTTTTGATATAATGCTTGTTATATGTCTCTTAAAAGTCATTTTGAGTAATAAGGTCAGTAAGGGGTTACACGGATGATGGAACCCTGCAATCCACCACAGGACCAATGGTGGAACCTTCTTTTTTCAACCCAGGACCAATTCAGAAACTGGTTGAGATGATTGAGATGATGGTGGAAATACCGACCAAAAGTCATTTTATGCATTATCCGGGGCGCATAGGGTCACACAGCATAGGGAACCCTCCATTCCACTACAGGACCAATGGTGGAACCTTCTTTTTTCAACCTAGGACCAATTCAGAAACTGGTTGAGATGATTGAGATGATGGTGGAAATACCGACCAAAAGTCATTCTGTGCCTTACCCGGGGCGTCTAGGGTCACACAGCTTGGGGAACCCTCCATTCCACCACAGGACCAATGGTGGAACCTTTTATCCACCACAGGACCAATCGAATAGTTTGAGTCAGCTTTTGTTATAATGCTTGTTATATGTCTCTTAAAAGTCATTTTGAGTAATTAGGTCAGTGTGGGGTTACACGGATGATGGAACCCTGCAATCCACCACAGGACCAATGGTGGAACCTTCTTTTTCAACCCTGGACCAATTCAGGAACTGGTTGAGATGATTAAGATGTTGGTGGAAATACCGACCAAAAGTCATATTGTTCCTTCCCCGGGTGTATAGGGTCACACAGCAATGGGAACCTCCATTCCACCACAGGACCAATGGTGGAACCTTCTTTTTTCAACCCAGGACCAATTCAGAAACTGGTTGAGATGATTGAGGTGATGGTGGAAATACCGACCAAAAGTCATATTGTGCCTTACCCGGGGTGTATAGGGTCGCACAGCATTAGGAACCCTCCATTCCACCACAGGACCAATGGTGGAACCTTTTATCCACCACAGGACCAATCGAATAGTTTGAGTCAGCTTTTGATATAATGCTTGTTATATGTCTCTTACAGTCATTTTGAGTAATTACGTAGGTCAGTAAGGGGTTACACGGATGAAGGAACCCTGCATTCCACCACAGGACCAATGGTGGAACCTTCCTTTTTCAACCCAGGACCAATTCAGAAACTGGTTGAGATGATTGAGATGATGGTGGAAATACCGACCAAAAGTCATTTTGTTCCTTACCCAGGGTGTATAGGGTCACACAGCAATGGGAACCCTCCATTCCACCACAGGACCAATGGTGGAACCTTCTTTTTTCAACCCAGGACCAATTCAGAAACTGGTTGAGATGATTGAGATGATGGTGGATATACCGACCAAAAGTTATTTTGTTCCTTACCCGGGGTGTATAGGGTCACACAGCATAGGGAACCCTCCATTCCACCACAGGACCAATGGTGGAACCTTTTATCCACCACAGGATCAATCGAACAGTTTGAGTCAGCTTTTGATATAATGCATGTTATAATTATGTCTCTTAAAAGTCATTTTGAGTAATAAGGTCAGTTAGGGGTTACACGGATGAAGGAACCCTGCATTCCACCACAGGACCAATGTGGAACCTTCCTTTTTTCAACCCAGGACCAATTCAGAAAACTGGTTGAGATGATGAGATGATGGTGGAAATACCGACCAAAAGTCATTTTGTTCCTTACCCGGGGTATATTGGGTCACACAGCAATGGGAACCCTCCATTCCACCACAGGACCAATGGTGGAACCTTCTTTTTTCAACCCAGGACCAATTCAGAAACTGGTTGAGATGATTGAGGTGATGGTGGAAATACCGACCAAAAGTCATTTTGTGCCTTACACGGGGTGTATAGGGTCGCACAGCATTGGGAACCCTCCATTCCACCACAGGACCAATGGTGGAACCTTTTATCCGACACAGTACCAATCGGATAGTTTGAGTCAGCTTTTGATATAATGCTTGTTATATGTCTCTTAAAAGTCATTTTGAGTAATTAGGTCAGTTAGGGGTTACACGGATGAAGGAACCCTGCATTCCACCACAGGACCAATGGTGGAACCTTCTTTTTTCAAC
The DNA here is from genome assembly GCA_026936325.1 of Platynereis dumerilii. Classification (NCBI taxonomy): domain Eukaryota; kingdom Metazoa; phylum Annelida; class Polychaeta; order Phyllodocida; family Nereididae; genus Platynereis; species Platynereis dumerilii. The sequence continues at coordinate 54,701 of JAPTHN010000245.1, forward strand.
CCAGGACCAATTCAGAAACTGGTTGAGATGATTGAGATGATGGTGGAAATACCTACCAAAAGTCATTTTATGCATTACCCGGGGTGTATAGGGTCACACAGCATAGGGAACCCTCCATTCCACCACAGGACCAATGGTGGAACCTTTTATCCATCACAGGACCAATCGAATAGTTTGAGTCAGCTTTTGATATAATGCTTGTTATATGTCTCTTAACAGTCATTTTGAGTAATAAGGTCAGTGTGGGGTTACACGGATGATGGAACCCTGCATTCCACCACAGGACCAATGGTGGAACCTTCTTTTTTCAACCCAGGACCAATTCAGAAACTGGTTGAGATGATTGAGATGATGGTGGAAATACCTACCAAAAGTCATTTTATGCATTACCCGGGGCGCATAGGGTCACACAGCATAGGGAACCCTCCATTCCACCACAGGACCAATGGTGGAACCTTTTATCCACCACAGGACCAATTGAATAGTTTGAGTCAGCTTTTGATATAATGCTTGTTATATGTATCTTAAAAGTCATTTTGAGTAATTAGGTCAGTGTGGGGTTACACGGATGATGGAACCCTGCAATCCACCACAGGACCAATGGTGGAACCTTCTTTTTTCAACCCAGGACCAATTCAGAAACTGGTTGAGATGATTGAGATGATGGTGGATATACCGACCAAAAGTCATTTTGTTCCTTACCCGGGGTGTATAGGGTCACACAGCATAGGGAACCCTCCATTCCACCACAGGACCAATGGTGGAACCTTTTATCCACCACAGGCCCAATTCAGAAACTGGTTGAGATGATTGGGGTGATTGAGGAAATACCGACCAAAAGTCATATTGTTCCTTAGCCAGGTTGTATAGGGTCGCACAGCATTGGGAACCCTCCATTGCACCACAGGACCAATGGTGGAACCTTTTATCCACCACAGGACCAATCTAGTTTGAGTCAGCTTTTGATGTAATGCTTGTTATATGTCTCTTAAAAGTAATTTTGAGTAATTACGTAGGTCAGTAAGGGGTTACACGGATGAAGGAACCCTGCATTCCACCACAGGACCAATGGTGGAACTTTCTTTTTTCAACCCAGGACCAATTCAGAAACTGGTTGAGATGATTGAGATGATGGTGGAAATACCGACAAAAAGTCATTTTGTTCCTTACCCGGGTGTATAGGGTCACACAACAATGCGAACCCTCCATTCCACCACAGGACCAATGGTGGAACCTTCTTTTTTCAACCCAGGACCAATTCAGAAACTGGTTGAGATGATTGAGATGATGGTGGAAATACCTACCAAAAGTCATTTTATGCATTACCCGGGGCATATAGGGTCACAGAGCATAGGGAACCCTCCATTCCACCACAGGACCAATGGTGGAACCTTTTATCCACCACAGGACCAATCGAATAGTTTGAGTCAGCTTTTGATATAATGCTTTTTATATGTATCTTAAAAGTCATTTTGAGTAATTAGGTCAGTGTGGGGTTACACGGATGATGGAACCCTGCAATCCACCACAGGACCAATGGTGGAACGTTCAACCTTCTTTTTTCAACCCAGGACCAATTCAGAAACTGGTTGAGATGATTGAGATGATGGTGAAAACCGACCAAAAGTCATTTTGTTCCTTACCCGGGGTGTATAGGGTCACACAGCAATGGGAACCCTCCATTCCACAACAGGACCAATGGTGGAACCTTCTTTTTTCAACCCAGGACCAATTCAGAAACTGGTTGAGATGATTGAGGTGATGGTGGAAATACCGACCAAAAGTCATTTTGTGCCTTACACGGGGTGTATAGGGTCGCACAGCATTGGGAACCCTCCATTCCACCACAGGACCAATGGTGGAACCTTTTATCCACCACAGTACCAATCGGATAGTTTGAGTCAGCTTTTGATATAATTCTTGTTATATGTCTCTTAAAAGTCATTTTGAGTAATTAGGTCAGTTAGGGGTTACACGGATGAAGGAACCCTGCATTCCTCCACAGGACCAATGGTGGAACCTTCTTTTTTCAACCCAGGACCAATTCAGAAACTGGTTGAGATGATTGAGATGATGGTGGAAATACCTACCAAAAGTCATTTTATGCATTACCCGGGGCATATAGGGTCACAGAGCATAGGGAACCCTCCATTCCACCACAGGACCAATGGTGGAACCTTTTATCCACCACAGGACCAATCGAATAGTTTGAGTCAGCTTTTGATATAATGCTTTTTATATGTATCTTAAAAGTCATTTTGAGTAATTAGGTCAGTGTGGGGTTACACGGATGATGGAACCCTGCAATCCACCACAGGACCAATGGTGGAACGTTCAACCTTCTTTTTTCAACCCAGGACCAATTCAGAAACTGGTTGAGATGATTGAGATGATGGTGGAAAACCGACCAAAAGTCATTTTGTTCCTTACCGGGGTGTATAGGGTCACACAGCAATGGGAACCCTCCATTCCACAACAGGACCAATGGTGGAACCTTCTTTTTTCAACCCAGGACCAATTCAGAAACTGGTTGAGATGATTGAGGTGATGGTGGAAATACCGACCAAAAGTCATTTTGTGCCTTACACGGGGTGTATAGGGTCGCACAGCATTGGGAACCCTCCATTCCACCACAGGACCAATGGTGGAACCTTTTATCCACTACAGGACCAATCGAATAGTTTGAGTCAGCTTTTGATATAATGCTTGTTATATGTCTCTTAACAGTCATTTTGAGTAATTAGGTCAGTGTGGGGTACATGGATGATGGAACCCTGCATTCCACCACAGGACCAATGGTGGAACCTTCTTTTTTCAATCCAGGACCAATTCAGAAACTGGTTGAGATGATTGAGATGATGGTGGAAATACCGACCAAAAGTCATTTTATGCATTACCTGGGCCGTATATTGTCACACAGCATGGGGAACCCTCCATTCCACCACAGGACCAATGGTGGAACCTTCTTTTTTCAACCCAGGACCAATTCAGAAACTGGTTGAGATGATTGAGATGATGGTGGAAATACCGACCAAAAGTCATTCTGTGCCTTTCCCGGGGCGTATAGGGTCACACAGCATGGGGAACCCTCAATTCCACCACAGGACCAATGGTGGAACCTTTTATCCACCACAGGACCAATGGTGGAACCTTTTATCCACCACAGGACCAATCGGATAGTTTGAGTCAGCTTTTCCTTAAATGCTTGTTATATGTCTATTAAGAGTCATTTTGAGTAAGAAGGTCAGTGTGGGGTTACACGGAAAGGAGGAACCCTGCATTTCACCCATAGAAATACATAGAACGGACATGAGGCTCTGGCAGATGAAGCAACCAAATCCACCATCATGGAACTGCCCTGTATCCTGGCACAATGTAACCGCGACATCACCAATAACAGTGATGTCACTTATAACAATGGCATGACGTCACATCATAATTAGTAAATCGTGACGTCATGTCTTAGGGCAGTTTAGTTCCAATATGGCGGATTTGGTGACCTCATCTTCATGTGGCATCATGCAGCCTCATGTCCGTTCTATGCATTGCTATGATTCTACCACAGGACCAATGGTGGAACCTTCTTAGTTCAACCCAGGACCAATTCAGAAACTGGTTGAGATGATTGAGATGATGGTGGAAATACCGACCAAAAGTCATTCTTTGCCTTACCAAGGGCGTATAGGGTCACACAGCATAGGTAACCCTCCATTCCAACACAGGACAAATGGTGGAACCTTCTTTTTTCAACCCAGGACCAATTCAGAAACTGGTTGAGATGATTGAGATGATGGTGGAAATACCAACCAAAAGTCATTCTGTGCCTTAACCGGGGCGTATAGGATCACACAGCACGGGAACCCACCATTCCACCACAGGACCAATGGTGGAACCTTTTATCCACCAAGTCATTTTGAGTAATTAGGTCAGTGTGGGGTTACAAGGATGAAGGAACCCTGCAATCCACCGAAGGACAGATGCTGGTACCTTTTTTTTTCAACCCAGGACTAAATCAGAAATTGGTTGAAATGATTGACATAATGGTTGAAATATCTACTCAGAGTCATTAGCTAGGCACATATAGGGTCACATGTCCTGGGGAACCATCCGTTCCATGCCAGGCGCATAACCAGTGGTTCAACCTTTTTTATTTTACAGAAGAAATTTTATTGTTTGTTCCGACTATTGATAAAATTCATGGGTAATATCACTTATAATACATCATAATAAGTAATTCGACCAGTATGGGCTTACATTGACAAAGGAACCTTTCAATCCACCACAGGACCAATGGTGGAACCTAACCCCTGCCCCTGACTACACTTAATATTGCATAATTATAATTTCCAATAAACATCTCATAGTCAATGCCCCAGATGACAGGGAACCTCAACTTCCACAACTGGACCATTGATGGTACCTGACCTCCTGCAAAGGACAAACTTAATATTTGGAAGGAACAATATTTGATTATTAAGAAATGCCTGATAGTTAATGCTCTATAGACCTGCCCCGTCACCGCATAACATCTAAGATTCAAATTCTGTTAGTTGAATGATGAATTTGAGTTAGGTATTTGAATATTAGGTCAAAATGGTATTTTGAACGCTAAGGTGACAGCACCTGCCTGGCCAGGTTTACAATAACAAGGCCATTGTACGGTGATGGCACTTGAAATATGGGGAAATACTTATACTAATAATTATATTAATTCGCTATAAGTTTTGCAAAAACAGGCGGTTCATAGAATTAAAGGTGTTAGTCGAAGAACACCTTCGAACAGTATATTTAATTAACTTAAAAATTGTACAACCACCTAAATTGTATAAAGTTTCAATTATGATGTTTATGTACACTGAAAGACAAAAGTTTTGCATATGTTGGGAGGGACAGATGTTCAAGGATTATGGTCAATATGATGGGTCCATGGTGTAAGAACCCGAAAACAGGGTCACAAACAATAAATCACTGAACCGGGAAAATTTTTCGTTTTTAAAAATGACTGACCAAGGGGAGTTCTCAGAAAACACAGTTTTTGCTGTTGACCCATACCATTTGCAGGTATGCGGTTTCATGTGAGCTTAAATGAATCCTTAATTGGCTGTCTCTGAGAAAACCATGCGGGGGGTGAAACGTGGCCCGAGCCGGATCTTAACGAAATTTTCACCAAACGCCCTTTAGACACAATAATGAAGGTTGGTGAAGTCCGATTTTCTGTGATTTCAATTCTTCCTTGATTTTACCCCACTTGAAAATAGGGTGTCAAGTGTGGCGCAAAATTCCTTTAACATGGGTTTCAATGGGAAAACATGCCAACTTTAGTACAACAGGAACCAGAGCGCAGCGCATGGTTTGAAAATTTTATGATGGAGGATGATTACACATGACTTGAATATTCTAAATTCACTTTTTGTTGCGTGGAACACTCCTTCATAAGCCAGATATAAGCATTTTTAGATAGCGGAGGGTGGCAAATTTCTCTGCTTTTCACAAAAAATTAAAAAATACTAAAAATGTCATAATTCTGCTAATATTCGTCCAAATTTGACAATTTTAGTGTCTAACTATATGTTTTGGGCAATTCCGCACCTCTTGGGATGATTTTTATTTTGATTGGAGGTCACGGTCACTGCCTAAGGTCAAGGTCAAAGTCAATTTTTTCTGTAATTTCATGATATTTCAAGTTTTAGTCCCAAATATCTATCAAAAAGTCCCATAATATCAATGCTTATTCAGCATAAACTGATTTTATAAACTTTTAGCTACATGTTAGTATCCTAAACTGTATCAAAAACCTGATTTTTTAACCGTAGGGGGCGCTTTCAAATTTTCGAAAATTTCATAATTTTTCCAATTTGCAGGTTAAATATTTTGAAGATGTCCATCGATCATTGTGCCTTAATAATTCAGAGTTCAATGGATTATTACTGCTATTGCATGAAAGTCAAATAAGGGATTCTGGGCGAGAAAACAGACCTTAGAATATGATATGAATGTTTTCGGCGGCCATTATTGAAAATTTTGTCATCTCAGTTAATGTCAAAACTAATAGAGATAACAGAAAAGTTTTTGTTTCTACACCTATGTTTTCAGGGTCAAGGAATAAAAAAAAACATTTTTATCATTGCATGTTATGTAATATGTGTAATTTGGCTGCCACAACAACAACAAAAAGTATCTTTGCTGATATCTGCGGAGGTTACAGAAATATTGGAATAATTCTTAGGTTTATACCTATTTTTACATGGTCAGGGAATATGATATAGTAATTTTCCATGCTCTATAGATACGCTTTCAAGTATGGGAGACGGGGGAAAGTTGGTCCGATTTTTTATTTTTTGGCTCAATCAAAAAGATCTCTAAATATTTGAAAAATCTCTTTACTGACTGACATAGATCTGAACATCTACACTACAGTTTATCACATCAAGCAGAGGACAGATGTTTGGCCGGATATCTCAGCAACCTGAAGCCCCTCACGAGAAATACACATACCTATGTATAGCTTAGCTCTGTTGTAATATGAATATCACATTTCTGTGATATTTTGGGGCTTTTTTGTTCGATATTTGCCAATTTATGATTATTTTAGTCCAATTTCGCACAATGTTAACATTTGTGACGCTACCAATCTGACACACAAGGGGCAGATACGTCACAAAAGTGCACTGCAGCGCCACCCCAGGCTTAGTTATAGTCAAGTTGGTATCAGCAGAACAACCAATCTCATGGTGTTGATTTTTATGGACTGTACAAACAATGCTAAATTTCAGTTACAATGTGAGATGTGACAAACTGTAGCCTTATGCCAAACCAAGCCAATCTACCTTCAATAGTTGTGGAGAAAAAAAAATTTGAATTTTTTTTTTATGGTCTGACATGCCCCGGACTCTGGGCACGTTGGACCGCAATGTGAGGCAGGTTGGACTATGGTATAAAAGTCCACAAAAGTAGAAGAAAGTGAGCAAACACCACATTTTATTCTCACAGATCACAACACACACTTGTGTGTCATTGCAGAATGATTATATCCGAATATTTAGCCAAATAATTTTAATAAATCTTGTTTCAGCTAGAAAGGCTAGCAGATTAGTCAACTGAATTGATTTTGCCCTCATATTGTACAGGAATGAATAAGTGCTCTATTCATGTTAGAAATTATCCAGCTGGCATTTTGCAGATTTTTTTTGTCAGTCAATCGAGTTTACAATGGTCCAACGTGCCCCGGCCATGCTCATCCAACCTGCCTCATCCCAACCTCTTACAAAAATGTGCATGCCTCACTAACAAGTTTGAATTTAAACTCGGGAAACTTATATCAAACTTTACTTAAGTAGTTGACAGTTTCAATTTACGAGACTTGTCTGACTTGATCCCCCATATTTTAAGAAGGGTAACCTAGTCATTGAGACTTGGAAAAAGTCACTTTTTATGCTAAAAATGAGGAAACCTGAAATAGGAATCACACTTTTCCTTCTATGCTCATGAGGTCCGAGGTCCAACGTGCCCCAAGGTCCAACGTGCCCCAAGGTCCAAAGTGCCCCGGTCTCCCCTACACATGCAGTCGACCAGTCGTCCTGCAAATGCTAACAGTATCAATATTTTTGCTTTCTAATATGCTAGTATAAAGGTGCACAGAATTTATTAGCATAGGGGAGAGCGGGGCACAGTGAGACGGCAGGCACAGTGTGACAAAGCCCGTAGCGTCTGGCTGGTACTGTTAACAGATCAACTCTCTCTTGTATAGAACAAAAAGTAGGTAAGTGAAAGACTGTCCTATATCCTGAATGCCTACACAGCATATCGGGAGTGGAATTTCGATATTTTGGTTTTCAGCCAGAAAAATTGAATAATTTTGCTAAACGGCTTTTTGTTATAATTCCCAAGAAAAATGGTAAAATGCAAATCAATTGCCAGGGATTCAAACCGTGATTATTTGTCTTAGTTTAGTGAGATGATGAACCACAGTACAGGCATTCGGTCCGCAGAATTCAAAAATCTTATAAAGAGAGCTGCGTGAGGCACAGTGAGACAGCTTGAGGCGGGGCACAGTGAGACATCACAAAATACACTAAAAACGAATTGAATATAATGCATAGCTCACAATTCACTATTAAAAACAAAATTCCTGCTGTAAACTACTGATTTTAGTGAGTCACATCCAGAGGGAAGCATCAGAAAGAAATTTGATCAGTATGCAACAGGTTCGGCAGGTTAAATAAGTTAAATGTGTCCTGTGCGATGTAGTTTCGAAACATGCTCAAAAAAGGACCTAAAAAATCACCTGGCCAGCTGCTTTTATGAGAGTACAGTAGTTTCTGTAGCAACAATTGATGGAACAATTCCGTAGGTGCTGAGGATCGGCAGTTATGGCAGAAGGTTCCCTGTCTCACTGTGCCCCGCCTGCTGTCTGACTGTGCCCCGCCCACGGGGCACAGTGAGACACCTATCGAGCATGGACGTAGCTCAAAATTACTCCAAACCTGTAAAAGGTAGGAACCTGAAACTACTGGACCATATACCCTACATCATTATCTATAATGTGGACCTGATCTCATTTAACTTGTTACTTCCGACATTTTTGAACACTTGAAAATAAAAAAAGTGTCTCACTGTGCCCCCCCTCCCCAACCCTTCACTATCATGTCTATCAATGACTGGTATTTTAGCCATGGCAAATATGCCTTTGTGGCTGTGCTATTGCCTCTTATCAGAAATAGATAGACTGTATTTTGTGTCAATAAATATACAAAACCAAAAGTACATGTTTGTTCAGTTTTAAAGCTATGATCAGGCGAACAATTCAAGACAAAATGGAAAATATTATGTTGGGAAATTTTTTACGAATGTCAAACTCATTTACATGCTAACATGGTGCATAGAAACTATTTGATCAGAGGTCTTTGCAGATCAGCGTCCCAACTTGTAGCTGAATTCATTTTCAAACTATTCATGTGACATAGGCAGGCCACTTTGCAGTGGGCCTTAACTGAGCCATAAGGAAGGTTGTTGTTAACAGAACTGGCTTGCAAGAATAAGGAGCGACCCTTTCACCCTTGCCGGATAAAACTCAGCTGATTTTAACAAAAAGCTCCTTTAGGGAGCAGGCCAACAATATGACACTGAAATTGTATTAATTTCATCATCTTTAATTGTGGTAAGGTCAAATATCACTTTTTTCCATTCCATCAAGCAAGCAAAATGGTAATCAAAAGACATTGTGTGAAGAATCATTCCAATATTCCGCAGATATCAGACAAGATACTTTTTGTTGTTGTTGTGGCAGCCAAATTACACATATATTACATAACATACAATGATAAAAATGTTTTTGTTTTATTCCTTGACCCTGAAAACATAGGTATAGAAACAAGAACTTTTCTGTTATCTCTATTAGTTTTGACATTAACTGAGATGACAAAATTTTCAATAATGGCCGCCGAAAACATTCATATCATATTCTAAGGTCTGTTTTCTCGCCCAGAATCCCTTATTTGACTTTCAAGCAATAGCAGTAATCCATTGAACTCTGAATTATTAAGGCACAATGATCGATGGACATCTTCAAAATATTTAACCTGCAAATTGGAAAAATTATGAAATTTCGAAAATTTGAAAGCGCCCCCCTATGGTTAAAAAAACAGGTTTTTGATACAGTTTAGGATACTAACATACAGCTAGAAATTTATAAAATCAGTTTATGCTGAATAAGCATTAATATTATGGGACTTTTTGATAGATATCTGGGACTAAAACTTGAAATATTATGAAATTACAGAAAAAATTGACTTTGACCTTGACCTTAGGCAGTGACCTTGACCTCCAATCAAAATAAAAATCATCCCAAGAGGTGCGGAATTGCCCAAAACATATAGTTAGACACTAAAATTGTCAAATTTGGACAAATATTAGCAGAATTATGACATTTTTAGTATTTTTTAATTTTTTGTGAAACGCAAAGAAATTTGCCATCCTCCGCTATCTAAAAATGCTTATATCTGGCTTATGAAGGAGTGTTCCACGCAACAAAAAGTGAATTTAGAATATTAAAGTCATGTGTAATCATCCTCCATCATAAAATTTTCAAACCATGCGCTGCGCTCTGGTTCCTATAGTGCTAAAGTTGGCATGTTTTCCCATTGAAACCCATGTTAAAGGAATTTTGCGCCAGACTTGAACCTTATTTTCAAGTGGGGTAAAATCAAGGAAGAATTGAAATCACAGAAAAACGGACTTCACCAACCTTCATTATTGTGTCTAAAGGGCGTTTGGTGAAAATTTCGTTAAAATCCGGCTCGGGCCACGTTTCACTTTACTGTACAACCTGCATGGTTTTCTCAGAGACAGCCAATTAAACATTCAAGCACACAATTCTCTTACAACTGAATCTATTGTGTCCCCAATTACAGAATATGATAGGGATGAAACTATTGGAATGGTGCAGGTGTGAAAACCCAGCTTAATGTTGTAGAGTCTAAGATGTTCATCTGTCAAGTGCATCAAAGAAAGCTGCCTGATACAGGCGCGTAGGGTAGACAAGGAATAAACAAAGAGGTGTTAGACCCAGAAAAACAACCGGAACTAGACACCCTCCATTGTTATGAAGGCATGTTTCTCGATGTTGTAGGGGATGCTACAGATGAGAGGAAATCTCAACCTTTGAATGAACCCCAAGACCATTATCTTTACACTTCATGGTTTATTTTATGTAAAGCATGTGTTTGGTAGAACCTTATATTGAGCACACTGATGAGGTTCTTGAATGCACAACATATGCATAACTTTTGTCTTTCAGTGTATAAGTTAGTGTATAAGTTAGTAAGAGGTGAAATGCCGAGAATGTTTTCAGATATGTTCAATTATCCAGCTGATTTTTATCATTACGGAACAAGAAATGAATAACCTTCGATTACCATTATGCAGATCAGAAATTGTTAAAATCCATGTCAGATTTAAAGGTGCGGAAATTTGGAATTCTGTTGTGGATTTCGTTGGAATGGTTGAAAAAGAGAAGGTTCCACCATTGGTCCTGTGGTGGAATGGAGGGTTCCACAGGCTGTGTGACCCTATACGCCCCTGGTAAGGCACAAAATGACTTTTGTTAGGTATTTCCACCATCATATGCATCATTTCAACCCATTTCTGAATTGGTTCTGGGTTGAAAAAAAGAAGGTTCCACCATTGGTCCTGTGGTGGAATGGAGGGTTCCACAGGCTGTGTGACCCTATACGCCCCAGGTAAGGCACAAAATGACTTTTGTTAGGTATTTCCACCATCATATGCATCATTTCAACCCATTTCTGAATTAAATCTGGGTTGAAAAAAAGAAGGTTCCACCATTGGTCCTGTGGTTGAATGGAGGGTTCCACAGGCTGTGTGACCCTATACGCCCCAGGTAAGGCACAAAATGACTTTTGTTAGGTATTTCCACCATCATCTGCATCATTTCAACCCATTTCTGAATTGGTTCTGGGTTGAAAAAAAGAACGTTCCACCATTGGTCCTCTGGTGGAATTGAGGGTTCCACTGGCTGTGTGACCCTATACGCCCCAGGTAAGGCACAAAATGACTTTTGTTAGGTATTTCCACCATCATATGCATCATTTCAACCCATTTCTGAATTGGTTCTGGGTTGAAAAAAAGAAGGTTCCACCATTGCCTGTGGTGGAATGGAGGGTTCCACAGGCTGTGTGACCCTATACGCCCAAGGTAAGGCACAAAATGACTTTTGTTAGGTATTTCCACCATCATATGCATCATTTCAACCCATTTCTGAATTAAATCTGGGTTGAAAAAAGAAGGTTCCACCATTGGTCCTGTGGTGGAATGGAGGGTTCCACAGGCTGTGTGACCCTATACGCCCCAGGTAAGGCACAAAATGACTTTTGTTAGTTATTTCCACCATCATCTGCATCATTTCAACCCATTTCCGAATTGGTTCCTGGTTGAAAAAAAGAAGGTTCCACCATTGGTCCTGTGGTGGAATGGAGGGTTCCACAGGCTGTGTGACCCTATACGCCCAGAGGTAAGGCACAAAATGACTTTTGTTAGGTATTTCCACCATCATCTGCATCATTTCAACCCATTTCTGAATTAGTTCATGGTTGAAAAAAAGAAGGTTCCACCATTGGTCCTGTGGTGTAATGGAGGGTTCCACAGGCTGTGTGACTAGACCTGTTCAGAATATGCTTTTGACCAAAATTCATGGCCTACTGCACTGATTCCCATGCCTTTAGGTCTGAGAAAGCCAAAAATCACAACCATTTTGATCTGTGACCATGGGAACCTTTGCCTCAAGAGCCCTGAAGTTATGATGTTGATTTCCGTCAAAAACGCCTAAAATTGTAGGAGTGGGGTAATTGTTTTCTTGTCTATCTCCTCAGGAAATAAAGATACAAGAATCACACTTGCACCATGTGAAAGATAATCAAATTACCATTTAAATGGTACCAAAAATCTAAATTTGTATTATAAAGAAGGTACTTTTCCAGAGAAGAAAACATAAAAATTTGTGTTTCGTAGGTAAAAAAATGAACAATTTAAGTGTTTTTGAACCACCTGAGTGCAGTTATCACATCTAAAATTACAATCTAAGACACTGCAACACTTGTCTGGAACAAAACAGCATTTTATACATCAACAACAGGAGAGTGAAAATATAGCAACACCATAACACATGCTTAGTATCGACAATACAGGCAGTTTCGATATTTTATACATGTTTTCTACAGTCACCGGCAAGTCCAAGTGTGTGAACACTACATATTATACAAAACAAAGCATGAAGTACATCTCCAAACACAATGGAATCCAAATTTACCAGTGTTTCAACACTTATATCCTAGGCACACTGCATAACATACACTTACAGTTAAGAATTGACAAAAACAACAGATTCAAGGTGATAGGAAAACACAGTATATTGGTTGAAAGTGGAGTCAAAATAATGACTGATTTGGTAACAGATATAACTATACTTCGGGAGGTGAGAGATAACCATACCTCAGGAGGTGAGATATCTCACCTCCTGAAGTATGGTTATCACTGTTACCAAATCAGTCATTATTTTGACTCGTTCTTTTGATGCCACTTTCAGCCAAAATCATCTGCAACTTTGCACATACTGTGTTTTTTCAATAACCTTGAATCTGTTGTTTTCTGTGAATTTTTAACTGGCTGACTCCTCCAAGCAATGTCAACATTCAGAACATCCAATGGTATGAAGTGAGACTCTGTCCAACCAGATTGAGGAATAAGTTTCAATGAATGGTAATTAATTTGCCTCTTCAAAAAATTTCTTGTTTCTCTGTTCCCATTAATCAGCAGACTATCTTTTCCGTCATGAACTGTTCATATAGGCATGTCCACACCACAAAACAAATGATAATCTAAATGTAAGAATCAATTGCTTCAGGTTGTTGAAACATGGAATTTGACAACTTCAAAAAATCTAGGCGGGCAATCATGATTCTTGAATACATGTGTGATTATGTTCCCTCTTAATGACAGTTAATTGCAGCATAAAAACTAAATGTTTGAAAAAGTTACTGGTGTAAAACAATTCCTTAATTTCTACGCTTGCAGAATGTAGATGTGTCATGCCTACTATCATCCTGTAGCATTATGTCATTGCTAAATATTGACTCAGTTGTGCTTGTATGTGTAGGCTTACTTTTAATACTTTTGTGTTGTGGGTAGTGTCTAGTGTGTACTTATTGTGGTTTTGCTGCACAAGGATCTGTCTGTCAGTTGTAGTTTATGCTTTGGATTGTCAATAAGCAGTCAGGGAAATTACCATCATATGAGGACAATTGCAATTCCAGCCAAGTCCTGGCCCTGACAGGATGATTGAGTTTGTGGGTTGGGTATCAGAAGTAATTCCGATCTCTGTGCAGCCATCCTCATCACACAGCGGCATGTCAGTAGATAATTCTATCCAATTTTGTGAAATACTGAAAAGTCATCAGCAGGTGATGACAATTTCTTAATTCCTCAGGAGCCTTCGGGTTCTTTTCCTCATTATGTAATGGATAGGTCTGCCAAAATTTATAGAGTTAGTTGATACTGTGATACAACTTTATACCAAGTTTGGAAGTGATAGTTGCATTAGTTCTTTTTAAATAGCCTGTCAAAGATGATTTTGAGCACCGCCAAAGTCATGGCTGGGCCATGACACTTATAGAGAAGGTCATGAGAGGGTGATGACAGAGCTTGGCTGAGTGTCATGTGGGGCTGAGGACATTGGTTGTCATCAGCTGGTGATTATTTCCCTGACTGATAAGTGTTGTAGGATTGGTAAATATAGACTCTGTTGTACTTCATGCTTTGTTTTGTATATGTAAGCTATAGTATTCATACACTTGGACTTGCTAGTGTTCTAGATAAAGACCCACCTTCTCAGTGTAGCTGAGAAGGATGGGAGACAAAACACTGGTTGAGATCTATAGACCAGCGACAAGGAGCGTGTCGCGGCAGTTTAGGGCCTATTCCCATCAAAAATAAAGGTATGGGCTGATAGGAAATGGTTTAAAATGTATTGTGTACGATTTTCAGAACTTTCCTGTACTTTAAAGTGTCAAAATCGGCCAATTTTCAACAATTTACCACCAAAAAATCAAAGGAGTTTCAGGCTGAAGAGAGGGGGCTTTCCAAAACTGATAGCTGTTTTAATCATTTTGTTGTTCATAGGTTGCTATTTCAGTTTGTATGCCTATTGTTTTTCCCAATAATAGCATCAGACTATTACATTAAGCAGTCAATCACACTCAGTCAAGCATTTCATGTATGATCTGATTGGTTAGTTCCAAACACACCTTGGTGAATACTGATTGACTCAGACCACATTTGACAAATGCAGATTGCATTTACACTGAGCTCCATTTAAAATGCAACATTGCAAAATCGCTAAGAAAAGGTACTTCCTTTCAAAATATCACGATGAAATTTTGCACACACTTAGTACTTGCAGAATTCTGAGCAAAACTTTTGTGTCAAATTAAATCACTGTGGCTATTGTTGAAAATGGCAAGTCACAAAATTTCAAGATCCCGTGATCATTAATTACAATAACGTTGCTGTTCTTTCCACTATATTTCCTGATTAGTCAGGTTACCTTACAATTTTACTTGTTTGATGGGATGGAAAAAAGTGATATTTGATCCAACCACAATTAAAGATGATGAAATTAATAAAAATTTTAGTGTCAATGCTGGCCTGCCCCCTGCAGGAGCTTTTTGTTAAAATTTTCAAAATGACGTTTTATTCAGAGTTTTGTTATGGAATGGTTGTCTGTGTTTTTATTTCCATCCTGGCTGTGCATAACAACCCCATTGTTCAGTGGTTTCGGTTCATTTGCATCATTTCCAGATACTGACGCCTATATTTTGAGATTTTCATTCAAAGTCTGCTTTATCCTCAATGTTGTTTTCAAAACTTTCGTGGGACAGCTTTTTGAAGTCCTTTGCCTTTCATGTGAAAATTTTAAATTCCCCGAGATACATATCTTTCACAAGTGATGAGAACTACCACATAATTATTCTGATATTTTAAAAGTGACATCCAGAAATAATAGTTCCCTCCCACTTTTTAAATATCTTGACTGTTCTTTGTGTTGAAAACACCTCAGGACTGGAGACAAAACAAGATAAACGCTTATGTTGCTTTCTGTTTGCAGATGACAGTTTTCTGTTTGTGGTCTTGTTTGATTGTTTGTTATTATCACTTATTGCTTCCAATGATTTTCAAGAGTGCTCAGCAAATGCAATGTCCTCAGTCTACGTTGCCTGCAGCAACGTGAAGACTGTGCCCTCGGTCTACTAGTGTTCGATTGATAAAACAATATAATTCCCTGCATTGTAGATACTAAGCATGTGTTGTAGGGTTGCTATATTTTCACTATCTCGTGCTGTTGATTTAGATGATGCTCTATGATCCCAACAAGTGTTTCAGTGTCTTACATTGCCAATTTATGTGTGAAAACTGCACTCAAAGGGTTCAAAAACACTAAAATTGTTCTTTTTTGTTCCCTCGAAACACAAAGTTTTATGTTTTCTTCTCTGGAAAAGTACCTTCTTTATAATAAAAAATTATATTTTTGATACCATTTGAAAGGCAATTTGATTATCTTTCACATGGTGCAAGTGTGATTCTTGTATCTTTACTTCCTGAGGAGTTAGACAAGAAAAACCATCACCCCACTCCTACAATTTTAGGCGTTTTTGACGGAAATCAACATCATAACTTCAGGGCTCATGAGGCAAAGGTTCCCATGGTCACAGATCAAAATGGTTGTGATTTTTGGCTTTTTCAGACCTAAAAGCATGGGAATCAGTGCAGTAGGCTATGAAATTTGGTCAAAAGCATATTCTGAACAGGTCTACTGTGTGACCCTATACGCCCCAGGTAAGGCACAAAATGACTTTTGTTAGGTATTTCCACCATCATATGCATCATTTCAACCCATTTCTGAATTGGTTCTTGGTTGAAAAAAAGAAGGTTCCACCATTGGTCCTGTGGTGGAATGGAGGGTTCCACAGGCTGTGTGACCCTATACGCCCCAGGTAAGGCACAAAATGACTTTTGTTAGGTATTTCCACCATCATATGCATCATTTCAACCCATTTCTGAATTGGTTCTGGGTGGAAAAAAGAAGGTTCCACCATTGGTCCTGTGTGGAATGGTGGGTTCCAAAGGCTGTGTGACTCTGTACGCCACAGGCAAGGCACAAAATGACTTTTGTTAGGTATTTCCACCATCATCTGCATCATTTCAACCCATTTCTAAATTAAATCTGGGTTGAAAAAAAGAAGGTTCCAACATTGGTCCTGTGGTTGAATGGAGGGTTCCACAGGCTGTGTGACCGTATACGCCCTAGGTAAGGCACAAAATGACTTTTGTTAGGTATTTCCACCACCATCTGCATCATTTCAACCCATTTCCGAATTAGTTCATGGTTGAAAAAAAGAAGGTTCCTCTATTGGTCCTGTGGTGGAATGGAGGGTTCCACAGGCTGTGTGACCCTATACGCCCCAGGTAAGGCACAAAATGACTTTTGTTAGGTATTTCCACCACCATCTGCATCATTTCAACCCATTTCTGAATTAAATCTGGGTTGAAAAAAAGAAGGTTCCACCATTGGTCCTGTGGTGGAATGGAGGGTTCCACAGCTGTGTGACCCTATACGCCCCAGGTAAGGCACAAAATGACTTTTGTTAGGTATTTCCACCATCATATGCATCATTTCAACCCATTTCTGAATTGGTTCTGGGTTGAAAAAAAGAAGGTTCCACCATTGGTCCTCTGGTGGAATTGAGGGTTCCACAGGCTGTGTGACCCTATACGCCCCAGGTAAGGCACAAAATGACTTTTGTTAGGTATTTCCACCATCATATGCATCATTTCAACCCATTTCTGAATTGGTTCATGGTTGAAAAAAAGAAGGTTCCACCATTGGTCCTGTGGTGGAATGGTGGGTTCCAAAGGCTGTGACTCTGAACGCCCCAGGCAAGGCACAAAATGACTTTTGTTAGGTATTTCCACCACCATCTGCATCATTTCAACCCATTTCTGAATTAAATCTGGGTTGAAAAAAAGAAGGTTCCAACATTGGTCCTGTGGTGGAATGGAGGGTTCCACAGGCTGTGTGACCCTATACGCCCCAGGTAAGGCACAAAATGACTTTTGTTAGGTATTTCCACCATCATCTGCATCATTTCAACCCATTTCCGTATTAGTTCATGGTTGAAAAAAAGAAGGTTCCACCATTGGTCCTGTGGTGGAATGGAGGGTTCCACAGGCTGTGTGACCCTATACGCCCCAGGTAAGGCACAAAATGACTTTTGTTAGGTATTTCCACCATCATATGCATCATTTCAACCCATTTCTGAATTGATTCTGGATCGAAAAATTAGGTTCCACCATTGGTCCTGTGGTGGATAGGTCGCGGCGCCGACCTCTATCGCTTTTTCGGTCATTCTCCACCACTTGGAGGACTTGCTGGTACCGCTGTTCTTTTTTGGCCGACTTAAGGAAATCAGAGGCCAGTTTGACCCCTCTCTCTGCACTATCATTGCAAACTTTCAATGAATCAACAATTTTCTTACCATTAAGATACGATTCACAGGTGTCCCATGTGGCAACTGGTGCATTGAGGAAGGCAGAATCTATTTGCAGCAAATTGAAAAACTGCCAACTATCTTGGTCAATTAATAATTCTAATTTGGTATTCTGGTCTACACTGGGAAATTTAGGCTTTCCGAAGCTATTGCCAAATCTTGTGTGGTAAGTATCTCGCAGAGGATATTGCTTTATGGCATCAGCCACGTTTTGTTTCTGTTCGTTCTGCAAATTAGCATCAAAGAGAACCAGGGGTACCATGTCCGACGAGAGATACTACAGATGTCGTTTGAAAGCTGTAAGTGCACTTTTGCCTACAACTTTATCAATTTCTTGGTACATGATGAAATGGTTGATGAACAATAGATCATTGGAAGGGGCGGTTGCACTTGTGCTGCAAGTGAACCACCAAGGTACATAAATGTGTACAAGAAAGTTAGTGAATCTTTTGATTTTCTCAATTTGATGCCTCGAATATGGCTTTGGTGAAATTTTTGCAATTGCTTTTTCAAGAATCACAATTTTCAATGCATATAAGAGTTTCCCCCATCCACCTGGCCTTGTGGGTGGCACCAGGCTTTTGCATAGTATAATTATCAGGTACAGAGGAGGAGAGATACATCAGAACCAAATCTGACAGTTCCCTATAATCTGCTCGAATCAGACTATTCTCTCCTTTGAAATTACTTAGCAAATTACAAATCAGCTGCCTCTGCTCTGCAAGAAAAGGATTGTCTGTTGGTGGCGCAAAGGTGAAGCTAGACTTATCTTCCGAGTTCAAAGCATCAAAAGTTTCCCGAAATTTCAAAAATATGGAGATATCCTTACTGGACGATACTTCAACTTTGAGAGAATCCCACACTTTAGAGAGAATTATTTCTCCAGCATGCTTTCTGCAGGCACACCAGAGCAGTGCTCTCCCCAACTGGTTCTGGATGCATATGCAGCCAGCTGTGAGATGACCTGCGAAAAAAAGATAATTAAGTTAAAAAAAAAAATCTTTAAGAATTACACTTGGGAGAGCATTAAAATAACATATATATCATATAATAACTTTTAAAAAAAAGAAAAATACCAGTATTTGACGCGGTCGTGTCAAACACCATAGCTGCAACATTATTCTCACAATTCCACTGCTTCAATAAGCCAACAGTGGCGTCTGCTATCAAATCGCCTGCAGGTACCCCAGACTTGACAGGTAAAGCCGGAACGCCAAGAAGTTTCACACCTCCAATCCCGGAAATCAAGGTTGGAAGCCTGTCATCCTTCTTATACTTATTCTCCAAGGTCTCAACCAATTTTCCGTCCCAATGTAGAGCAGCTGGATTGGGAGGAGCCCAGTCAGTCTTAATTCTTTCTGCAAGGTCTTGAACAGTTTGCACTCGATATCTGGAAAAGAGAATTGATAATTATTAAATTTTCAAGTTTTATACTGTCAAGTTAATTGAAGTTTGAAATTGTGAAATGTCAGTACAAAAGTTGTAAGGGAAAACTTACCTATAAGCTTGACTATGATTCAAGTTTAGCTTGGAAGTGTCGCCTTTACAGGCAGAAACCAAGGAACGCACTGTTGCTGCCAAAGCCGTAGGGGTGATGTTGTTCCTGACAGCAGTTGAAATCAATTCAAGGGACTTTAATACATCAAATGGCACATGGATGTTTTCTCTCCAGCCTTTTTGCGACGTTTGTGTGATTGCTTGACTTCATGCGGCTTGAAATCTGCATCGTCAGTGTCACATTCTGCCTCCTCACAAGATGATGCCTGGCTCTCTTCTTCAGACTGTCTCTTTCTTAGTGCTTCATTTTCAATTCTCTTCGTTTCTTGGGCATTCCTCTCCTCTTTGCGTCTTTCCTTTTCAGCCAGTAGTACATCTGCTCCTGCCATACTGGCCTTTCTGTCACTTAGCATACTAAGCAAAAAGTCACGATCTTCCTCATTTTGTAAGTTTGCTAATGCATCTCTTGGCCACAGGTTCATTGTCTCTCTTAATGTAGGGGGGGATGATAATCCTGAAAATTTGCGGGGACGCCTTTAAAAGTTGCTCATTGCCTCCAGAAGCAAGAAACTTTTTACCAAATTGAATTTCATGGCTTATTCAGCCTGCTACTGGCCAAAATGTCAAACCGCATCTTTTTAAATGTCGAAAATAGTATTTTCCATCAGAACTTGAAAAATATTGATTTTAAGTCATATAAATGTATTGACATTGAATAGGAAATGTGGCATTCCGAACATTTTGGTGTATATTTCAACTTTCTAGGTGCACTGGTTCTTGAGATATGGCCATTCACGGTCTATTTTCAAAGAAGTTTCACAAAAATTACAAAACATCAAATGTTGTTTGAGTCTAACAATGGCAAGAATTTTGATTGATAATCATGTGGACCTGGATCTTGAAAATATGTATGACTTCATCAAGAAATAGAAAAATACTCTGGATATTGAGTTGCAAGTCAGTATCACTATCACTTCATTCCCTTGTATCAGCTAGTTCAGCTAACTGCGCATTCGGGGATTGCCAATACTGACTGCTTGAAGTAAAGGGAAAGGAGAAGACATTGGTGATGGCTCTTTCAGAGGTTGTGTGGAAAGGGCAGTGTCTCTGCCACTTCTTTGCTGTGCTTTCATAAGCAGGAATGTAGAATTATATTCCGAAAGCACGAGTTAGTATAGTGGCAGTTGCCAATTCCAAAATAAGCAGTCAATCACTTGGAGGTTCCCCCCCCCCCCCAGAATTGAATGGCTCTGAATGGTAGATGCATATAAAATGCAATAATTTTGTTAAGACTACTTATACTGCAAATCAATGAAAGCCATAATGAATGCTTTGCCAATATTCATGGCATTCATTGTAAACCACTACATGTGTTTCACAGTGGCAAATATAAGGTCTGGGAATTGATGTAGTGATGGTTGATTTTGCTCTGGATTGAATAATCTGTCATTAGATATGTCAGAGTTAAATTATTTTCAACATTGTAGGCCAAATTGTGTCACCATTACTGCTGACATTTACTATTCCCCCCCCCCCCAAAAAAAGTTGTCAGAATCTATAAATCAATTATTCTGATGGTTTTGTTCACTTCTACACATACAAGTCTTAATATTATGATTGTGATTACCATTTGGGAAATAGTTACAAAAGTATTGTGGCAGATCTTCACTTGCCATATCTCACACCTATAACATACTTGTTAATGTTACATTATACCAGTCCAGTTGGCCTATATACGCAGTGAAAAAAAAAAGGATTTCTGATACAAACAATAGAACTTTGTACAATATAATATGTCTGATCTTTGGATTGCCTCAACCAGACAATAATTTCAAGAGTTGTTCAAATCCTTTTTTTTGGTAACGTAAGGGATTTGGGCACTTCCTTGAATAAATACCATTTCCAAATGGACATGGATTAATTTTCAATATTGAAAGTTATGATTTTTATTTAATTATTTTGTTGCATTTCTACTTCAGAATCTACGGGTTCATCCTACCCATGCACAATCCAAATTTTCTTCTCCATAACTTATGATTTTGCTGCAAATTTGCAGTTTGTTCTAGTATATGTGATGCTATTATGAAGCTGATCCTTTAAAATTCCAATGCCAATTGGTCAATGTCAGTACACTTCGTGATTTTACTTCTCAGAAGCGCAAACTAATGTAATTTAATATAAATGTACACACAGTTATCAGGACTGCCACCTCGCCATGCATGCAGGCTACAAGAGAAGTTTAACATCAGGGTTTAGTCATTTATTTGCAGCACTTTTGTAATTCATTATTTACCAATTAAAAATATTTAAGTGCACAGTATTCCAAAGTAACAGATATTCATTTAGGTACAAGGGTTTACCATAATTATCTTATCCTGATTTAGCTCAATTGTTTCAGTTGGACCCTTACTGATTGGCAAAAACATTCATGTGACTGGGGATACTGCATTTTCAAGCTAAGGGTTTATTTATTATCGTTTTCATAGCTACGTGTTTTTCAAGTTTGCAATTTGCTTCATTCCAAAACTGTGATGTCAGTGATTTAGTTGAATAATTTTGTTTATTACAAGCACAGGTTTCAGGAAACTGACAAAGTGCGGCTGAAAGATGCTTCAATGAACTGTAACTGAACCAAACAAACTACTTAACCTCAGGAGAGTTACAATTAATGACAAAAAAAGTTGTTTGAAATTGTGATGACTGGTGTCTTGTGAAAAACAGTAACACATTTTGTTTGGAAAACAATGAGGTGCAACACTAAGCTTAGATATGCGTTGTTTGTTGTGGTTGTACACAAATATTACCATTGCCTGACAGTTTTAAATTCCTTTGTCATTAACTGTAATGTCAAACTCTGAACTGATATGTCACAGATTGAAGTTTAGACCAATCACATTGACAGATACCCGATGATGTCACGGTTTAACTGCAAAACGAAGTTTTCAAAAAACACGTAGCTATGAAAACGATAATAACATGATTCTACAGTCCACAGTGTCATTGAATTCCTAAAAATGACTAGTCATAATTTAAGCCATAATTTTCGCACTATGTCTTTGATAATTTCCTAATAATATAATTTAAAAGAATATTTATCTGATCTTTGTGTTTGTCACAGGTTATAAGTGTTGGTATGCAAATGAAAGCTCTCTTTACACTCTGTTTAATGGTGTTATTTTCAACTACCTATCATTAAAAATGTTAAAATTAACAAATATCGCAAATAGGCGAAATTTCACAAAAACGTCACTTTTCCTGTCATACAAAAGTGCCAGTAGCAGCTAGAAGCAGGTCAGAAATCCATAAATTTCAGTATGAATGAACTTTTAAAACAATAGATTGATTTGAAGGCGTCCCCGCATGGGCCCAGCGAAAAAGCCACTTTATCATCCCCCCTAACTTAATGTGCTTTTGAAGTTTTCAGCCCTTTCTTTGGGCTTTCCAGGTTCGTCTGTCATGTGGAAGTTTTAAAATTCCTTTAAAATCTTCATGCAGTTTCAAGATCTTTGAAACAACCTTGTTTGGGGCAGGCATTGGGATCCGAGCCTTTTCAAAGAATATTGTTACAAGTTTTGCAGTTTGATTGGCAGCTTTTCTCAAGATTTTCTTGCTTGGGCCTTGATCAGGTAGATCTTCTTTGTGAGCTAAAAAGACAACAGCACCTGTTTCCGCGTAGGCAATCTGCTGCCAGTTATTATCTTGTCATCTCTGGTAGGAACTGTCTCTAGGATCCAGTATCTTGGGTCTTTTGCTCTTGCCAAAATGGAACATATGAACAGTCAGCAATACTGATGGCAGAAAGAGTCACAGTTGCTATGTTCAATCCTTCATTGATGTATTTGATCTGATTGCCATCTGAACACCGGAGAACAGGTGACAGTCTCCAGGAGATCTGGCTCTGCACACCTAAGCCTTTTTTGCAGACTAAGATGAACATGTATTATTTAGGTCAGTGACCTAAATTAGCTAGTGATTAGTAGACTGACAGTCACAATGGGTGACAAGTACCTCAAGTGCATTTGTTGCACTCTGTCACCTAATTGATTATAATAGACAATACATTTTGTAAATGAAGTAAAATGTTGAGACTAACTATATATCAAAAATTAGATCATTGTGAGCAGCAGTGTAAACCCTCAAATTGAAAGTTTCATCATGCTGACACCATGTAACACTTAAAAGACATAATAAGCCTTAATAGGCCTAATTTAATTCATTTATAAACCTTATGGGCGATGCTGATATACATACTACAAAATAGGTAAAATCACTCAAAGCGACGAAAATTTGCAAATTTCATGAATATTTCAATTGCAATGAGCCACCCTAGGGCCATCATTGAATTTCATGAAATTTTCAGGTTTTGATGTGGACACCATACCTCACCCACAAAAAAAAGTCAGGAGGGATCAGACAATGTTGGGGGGCCAGCCACACCCTAATACACTGCGTTCCCAATTATTATGCAGCTATGCTTTTTTGCATTATCTCAAAAAGAAATAAGACTATTTGAATATCCTTTTCACGTAATGATAAGTGTGCCATGGAGCTAATATCCTGCCAATTTTGTCCAATTCCATTGACTAAGTTGGGAGTTATGCCATATAATGATGTTTTGGGGTGTTCCCAATTATTATGCAAATTCTTGGAAATGCATCGATGGCCATTCAAAATGACCCAAACTAATCTAAAGATGCCCCCAACATATACCCCTTAACACAAAAGAAAAAGTGTAACCATCATTACAAACATAGAAGCATTCATAGCCAAGAAATTCATGTTTTTCTCCTGCATTGAAATAGCATGAAATTACAGTTTTATTGCAATAAAAATCCTCTGTTAGCCAAACAAAATGAAAAATCATTACCAAAGTCATTTTCCACTTTCCTTAGGTTTAGAACTCTCCTGTAAACCAATGGCAATTAAGTTGCACCACTGTATATGACAAATATCTTGAAATGAATTGAACGCATCCAATTGCCAATGCTATTCCAATGGGAAACAGAAGTGTGAGTTTTTGATTTTGTGTCATATTTTTTAGAGATACCGGATTTGGTGTTTCATCACACAGTATGACCGTGGTGTGCTATAGATATATTCTAAGCTGGAATTTAATTGATATTAAATTTTTTAAGAGCATGGGAGGCTTCTTTATTGAGAAAAAAGCCAATTTCAATGGTTTTTCAATGCAGTTGTATTATATTGATTTCTTGGTCATGAAGGCATCCACGTTTGAAATGATGGATCTATTTTTTATTTAGTGTTATGAGGTATATTCTAATGTCAATTCATAATCAACTTGGTTGATTTTGGGTGGCAATGGAAGCTTTTCAAAGAAATTGCATAATCACAGAATATTTGCTTTATTGTGCACATGCCATTATGTGAAAAGGATATCCCAATAGTGTTATTTCTTTTTGAGATATTGCAAAAAAGCATAGTTGCATAATAATTGGGAACGCAGTGTACAATGGTCTTTGTAAGCGCAGTAAAAAATGTCTATTGAATTTTAAGTGTACAGCTTTATTACTGTTATAATTATATGGCTAGCAATTAAATTAATACACTTCTCACAAAATTGAAAGGAGCTAGTAGTTTTTGCTAAATTGAAACCATACTTATCTACAGTATGTCTGATGAAATTGCGCAAGTCACATATTTCACAGTAGCATGCAAACTTTTGAGCCCAACATCATATCCTTTTCACATGACAACTGGATAGGGATTGGAAATCTTCCATGCAATTTTCATTAAGATTTATTAAGGCAAAATGAAGTTATGCCACATTTTCAAATATTTTGGTGTATGACGTTATTACACAAAATCCACATTTTATTTGGAAGGACCTTGAAAATGTTAAATTTTCAAATTATTTTGCTTCAATCATTAGCGTTCTATCATTTGTCAACTTAATGAGTCAAAAAAGTTTCCTTGTTTCCTGCCCATGTCAAGCGGTATGTATAAATTGTCTCCATTGGAATAACATTGATTTTGCATAAATTTATCAAGTTTATGCTCCCTGAAATTTCAAAACGGTTCCGATCATTCAAAACATGCTTCTAGGACTTACCTTATGCCATCTATTTAGCTTATAGCAAGGGAAACTGAAGTAACATCTCAAACTTTAAAACGACATGCAATCAAAAATTCTATCCATGATTTGCCATTGTAATAGCACTGTGATTAGGATGTGGAGTTCCGAATTATATAGTTTGTCAATTCCAAAGACACAATTGATCAGTCAGTTTCACTACAATAAATAGATGGGAAAAGGTGACTTTTAAAGGAACTTTGATGACGATCAGTCCGTTTTAAGATTTTCGGGAGCATCAATATGAAATAATTATGCAAAATCAATGTTATTCCAATGGAGACAATTTATACATACCGCTTGACATGGGCAGCAGATAAGCAAACTTTTTTTGACATGAACATTTCACAAATGATAGAACGCTAATGATTGAAGCAAAATAATTTGAAAATTTAACATTTTCAAGGTCCTTCCAAATAAAATGTGAATTTTCCGTAATTTCGTCAGACACCAAGATATTTGAAAATATAGCGTAACTTAATTTTGCCTTAATAAATCTTAATGAAGGTTACATAGAAGATTTCCTAGCCCTATCCAGTTGTTTTTTTAAAAGGATGTCATGTTGGGCTCAAAAGTTTGCATACTACTGTGAAATATGCGACTTGCATAATTTCGTCAGACACACTGTAGTGTTTCTGCTGATGACAGAATTATTAGATAAGCATTTCCAGCTTTCTATAGCACCTGGGGTGTCATTGAGTGTTCCAATATTTGCACAGACTTGAGAGGACTCGTCGGTAAAATGCTACCAAGCGGTTGGAAATATCCTTCCAGGAGCATCATGGGAATTGCTGACTCAAACTGTGGGGATTTAACTCCATTAAGGTCATGTGAGCACCCCATTATTCTGCCGGCTCCAGTTTTGGCGTTTCTGGACAAATTTTTGTTGGATCACACAGTGTTTCATGATGAGAACTGGACCTTATGCTGGGCATTGCTGGCCACTTGAACCTCAGATGACCTTCATGGAGTTGATTCCCCATTCCAGCCACCCAGGGGTGTTCTGCCGACGAGTCCTCTCAAGTCTGTGCAAATATCAGCACACTCTAACTGGTACACTCAATGACCCTCTAGGTGCCACAGAAAGCTGGAAATGCTTATTGAATAATTCTATCATCAGCCCAAATGCTAGATAAGTTTGGTTTCAATGCAATATAGCAAAGCCTGCTTGCTCCTTTAAATTTTGTGAGCAGTGTATTTTGAAATCCTTAACTGAGGTAGTGTTTGTCAGTGAACTTGATTAGAAACTAACCTTGACAAATCGTAACAAAACAGGTTTGAATGGATCTGCCAAGTTATGCAGATTGGATAAATTGCGCTGTGAGAGAGAAATTCTGCATTTTCGTAATAAATGTAGGCGTGCAGTCTTCTTCATTCTTTTTGGATAACAAAAAAAGAGGTAAAAACAATGAAACTCCAATATTCTGAACTTTAATTTATTATGCTTGACACAAAAAGGGAAATAGTGAATTTGGGATGCAGTCGTTAATGGTTGAGTTCCACTCTCCATCCGGCTGACAATGGTGTGCAGATTGGACTTCTCCACCAAGGAACTGATGCCTAAGGTTGCAAGTGACTGTGATGTTATCCCGAGCAACGGCCGATGACTTGTCCACTGTAGCAAACTGAAGACGCGGGATGCTGCAAACTGTAGACAACTCACAGTGATCTACATTGTTTTGGCTGCAAGTTATTCCAGAATCACCACATTTTTTGTGTGAAAGATAGCACTTTTTCGACCAGGCAGAATAGTCAACCGTTCTGAAAAAAATAGAAGCATACAAATGATTAAATTCTTATCTGAATATACAATGTTAATAATTAAAATCTTTTTTTATTTTCCATCAGGCATTACTTATACATGTACTTGTCTATATTTCAATGGGAACTTGTTTTGATCCACGTCCCTGTACATATACAGTATCCAGCAGAAATGAGTAAACACCTCAAAATAGGTTGCATATTTGGCTGTAGAGGTTCATATTATTATGAAATAATTCAAACAAGGGGGTTTTATTATACGTAAACATCACAGCCTTTCCTCAGCATTGAAAAAAATTGGATATCTTAAAGCAAATTTGATATTGGGCAATTAAAGTATGAATGGCAGATTGCATAAATGAGTACACACCTGGTACTAGGTGCGAAAACACCTTTAAAAATAATTTTTCATTACTGTTTTTGCCAAATAAATATTTGTATGTTTAAACCAACTATTCGCAAAACATACAGTATTTAACCAAAGTGAAGAAAACATTGTATACCCCATTTTGAGTGGTAAATTCCATTTTGGTGAAAAAAAGCCTGAGAGTAGGCTATTTCCTTGCAAATGTCAATAAAAATGTTGTGAATTAATACAAAATTGATTGTGACAATATGCAATCACACATTAGTCATTATCAGAAAAAAATGGAGTTTTAGTCATTGATCACCATCCTGTATTGTTCTGGCGATTTCAACATAGAAACAAACAGGATCTTATGCTTGCAAAAGTATAAATAAATCCCAGCAATTCAATCAAATTCAATACCCAATCAATATGCCACAACCTCAATCCTTACTATATGTCATTTTCAGATCCGTGCTGCAATTATTACAAGATATACACATGGTGCACATTATTGCGGCATTATCACATTTATGTCAAAATATACCATAATGTCTAGTTAAGTCATTCTGTGTTTCAGAAACCTTAAAATGAAGTTCTAGAAGTTTGTTTTGTCATTTGGAATAAGAGGGAACAAACCTCCGCCCTTTTCTCCCAGATAAACTTCAAGAAATGCTTCAATGTACAACCTCCCACCCTGCAGTTCACATGTTTGCTTTGTGACTACTGTAGTACCGCATAGTAAACCTTTTAAAAATTTATTTTACATTTAAAACTCTTTAGTATTTGATTCCGTGGGCTCTGGCGCACTGTTTGCATCTCGGTGCTTGCCCATGTCTAATGATGATCTTGGGTGAAATATGCAGGCAGAAGTTTGTCACACCACAATATATTGCAATTTGCACAACTGTCAAACAGGCAGAAGATCAACATGCGAGTGTCAGTTAGCATATATTTATTACCGCTTTACTGTCTAGTACATTCCGGGATTGGAATAACACACATTTTTGATAACAGACAGTTTTTGAATGCCTATTTTATGAAACATCAACAATATATGGAAGAGCAATAAATGTAAATGAAATATTTTATTTTATTTCATGTTTTATTGTCTGTACTACGAACACGGTGTGTGTTCTGAATCCCTGCAATATTAAATTGACAACAGCAATAATAATCATTCATTTTTAAACAAATACGTGCATGCAGAACTATAGGTGTGTACTCATTTATGCAATCTTCCATTCGTATTTTATTTGCCCTATATCAAATTTGCTTTAAGATATCCAATTTTTTTCAATGCTGGGGAAAGGCTGTGATGTTGACGCATACTAAAACCCCCTTATTTGAATTATTTCATAATAATGTGAACCTCTACAGCCCAATTTGCAACCTATTCCGAGGTGTGTACTCATTTCTGCTGGATACTGTAAAGCTCCTGGCCTTCTCTTTAAGTACTTTGCAAATTTATTTTTTATTTTTTGTTAAAGTCTTTGTTTCTTACATCATACAGGTATATTGTCAATTGTCGAATGACTAACTAAACAAGAACGAACACTCAGAGAGTGTATAGGTAGATCTGCAAGCCTGCCATAATAGAGGGCCGGCACGGGCCTCCCCCAAGCTCACAGCATGTGCAACCTGTCAATCAGCTACTCCGGCCTGGGATCCCATTTTATCTTGGTTCATGTTTTTGAGGCGTTTATTTATAGCACAATGTTGTGACGTCACCAGCAGCAACCAAGCCCACAGGGGATAATCATAATTCTCAGCTGTTGCTTCATTACATGATCTTTTCTTGTAATCTTGCAAGCACAAAAAACGTCCACTCTTTTGCAATTTGACAATGATCTATTAGGGCTAGAGAGAAGTTGTTTGAAGCTTTAGATGCAGAAGCAAAAGATACATTAGATTTTATCAGTTTTGATTTTCCATTAAGTATAGAACATTTTCCAAAGCGATTTTCGGTAAAAATATTTCGTTTTTC
Organism: Platynereis dumerilii; assembly: GCA_026936325.1. Lineage (NCBI taxonomy): Eukaryota > Metazoa > Annelida > Polychaeta > Phyllodocida > Nereididae > Platynereis > Platynereis dumerilii. The sequence continues at coordinate 84,496 of JAPTHN010000245.1, forward strand.
CAAAATTACTTAGTTGTACAAATACTGATTTATATAAATTTCCATCGTGATGAGGACCCCTTTTTATTTTGTTATATTGTTTAAGACAATATTTCACAACACATGACAAAGTAATAATGTTAAATTCTGTTTATTGGTATCATTTCAGCACTGTGGTTCAATGATTTCAGAAAAGTTTTTCTGCATTCCACTGCCGTTTTGTTTAATAACTCTGGATAAAATTCACTTCCATGTATCAAATTTACAAAAAATACCATACATATGGTACAAATTACAAAACTAAAATTTCAAAACGATATCTCAAAAACTCTTGCCACGAAAAAATCATAACTGAAACAACAATTTTCATTTCAAGCATAAAATCACATATTTGTGTCAACGTTTTTCTGCCTTGCACTGCCGTTTTATTTTATTGCTCTGGATCTAATCAACCTAGATGCATAAAATTAAAACAGTACTGTCATACATATAGTATGGATTACAAATCCAAAATTTCAAGATGATATCTCAAAAACTCTTGCCACAAAAAAATCATAACTGAAACAAGAATTTTCAGTTCAAGCGTAAAATCACAGATTTGAGTCAACGTTTTTTTAAGTTCCATGGCCGTTTTATTTTATAACTCAGGACCTAAGTGCACCAGATCTATTAAATTCTCCATTACTGTCATAAATATAGTATAAATTACAAATCCAAAATTTCAAGGCGATATCTCAAAAACGAATGCCACTAAAAAATCATAACTGAAACAAGAATTTTCAGTTCAAACGTAGCATCACAAGAAGTGAATGCATTCATGTACAAACCCTTCGGGTCTCGGGAATATACTGGGGTCTCGGGAATATACTGGGGCCTCGGGGAGTACACCACAGGTCACACTCAGTCTGTGGTGGCTTATAATGCACTTGATGGGGGATAAAACCTCATAAGTGTTCTTGTTGAGGATAAGCGTTCTCATTGAGTTGTGGACGCGTTCTTATAGAGGATATGAGTGAATTCTTTCGGAATTAAAGAAAAGCATTTGTGAGGATAGTGATACCTCAGTTACCTGCACTGCATTGCGTGGTTCTAATCTTTGAAAATTTTATCATTGCATGGATTGCACACAAGCCATGAACTACCTTTCTGGAACTCCATGCAGTGTGTATTGCATGCTAATAATTTGTTCGTCAACGCTTCGTGAAGTTCGTCCCGGGGGTAAAATCCATAGCCCCCAACTATCATTTTTTTAAAGATATTGGCTGAAGTTTTGTCAGCAGTGAAATAACACTTAATTAGGCCGAAGTCAACAAAAAATGTAGGCCTACGGACTGTGTCCTGCGAACTTGAATTTGGCACTTAGGCCTATTCTATTAAGTGAGAAAAACAACTGCATGAACTTAGAGCAATGCAAATAATTAACCTTAGTACATGGCCAATTGTGCAGCGTACGTAAAACGTGCGTAGCTCTTTCTTTTGAATTTCGTACATAATTTGGATGTTTTAACGAATGAAATTCGTACAAAATTTTACGTAAATTTTCGTATGGATTTCATACGTGTTAAGTTGGTTTTTGGGCTATCTTGACTTAGTTGCTGATTTTTTTTAGATAGGCCAATGCAAGGTCTAAACTTAAACCATTTGTGATAACCACATTGCACTAAAATAGCCAAAGTAACTGAAAAGTACCTGTGTGAAATTTGTATGAATTCGTACAAAATTCGTACGAAAATGTACGTACGTACTACAGATCGGCTCTTTTTTGTGAGTTTCATGCGTAGAATTTACGTACGTAATTCGTACGCTACACAATTGCTAGCGTATTTTCTGTGCTAACAGCATTTTTATTCTTTCTCATAAAATTTCGTATTCTTTACTACCTTGTTATTCTTGGTAAACTCCTGCGTCATAATGACTCAAAACTATATATAGTTAAACAATAATATATTTTCATCGCCGAGGCGCAGCCGAGATGTTAAAAAAATTAGTTACTATATGATATCTTATATTAAAACTTTGTTAAAATTTACCTCTCGGCCCTCTACACTAGACATTGTCTACATAATTATATTATATGTGTGTTATTAATGCTGCAGGATAGTTGCGCGAAAAATGACAGTGTGCAGTGGTGGAGGTATGTATAGATTTATTAAATCACCAAGCACTCAATGTAAAAGTTACGGAGATCTGTGATAATTGAAAATAAGTTTTAGTGTGTCACAAGAAAGCATACTGCAAAGAAACAGATCCATACAGTGCATAGTTTTCAGAGGATTTGGTGCACAGAGTCACACACAGGATAATCTGGTGCGTTAGGTCTGCCCAGCCCTGCTGGCCGACCCTAGTTATGATCATTAACCTAATTTTGGGGTCAAGGAAAATTAATTGGTAAAAAGGTGCATGCAAGCACTCTATAGCTCTTTTTAGATTGGCGGCCCACAACAGTTTTCAAATTACCATTCAACTTGCCCTTAAGATGTGACTCAGGAAGTTTTTAATAATTTGTTTGTGTCACTTACCGTTTATTAGTTTTGTCAGCATGTGTCAATTTTGTGTCATATATACGTATCAGCATAGGTGTCCATAAACAAACTATAAACTTTTTTAAGTACTGTACCTGCTAAGAACATCAGAAGACTAACAGGAAACTGTTGATGATGTGACAAAGGCCAAATTCGAAGTTGAAAAGTTATAAAAGTAAACATTGGGCCGCTAATCTGCAAAGAGCTCTAATCGGACCTTACGTACACAGATAGCCATTTGAAAACCTTCCAGTAGACCTTTTTGAGAGCGTAGTAACTATTAATATGTAGATGTCAATGCCATAGATTCGCGGAGCTCAAATTAACTGTTCTTATTTTGAAACCATGTTATAGTGATAAACAAGAACACAATCAGTTGGGCCTAAATTAATTGATGCTATTTAAGTACAGTAATAGCAATCAGCTTTTAAAATTCACACTTCAAATAAACTTCACACATCACTGCTCACAAGCAGGCTGCTGATAGTTCAGTCATTTTCCCTGGGTGTGGCACTGCAAGCATGATGCTACACCGGTGGCGACACCTGTCAGCAAAATAAGCTTTTTACATGCAGACGACATAAATGAGCATAAAAAATGAAGTTTTCAAAACAGAATAAGATAGTTAAGAACCAAATGGAATTTTTCAGACACTTGCAAGAGAAATTCAGGGATGTTTACTTTCACCGAAACTAACTGTTTAATGAGGGACCAACTCCATGGCAGGTACAGGCTGTCCTTCATTCTCACTCCACTGCAGATTCAAATTTATTATGAGCTGTTCTTAAGCTAAGTTCGCTGACGCGACAGGCGGCTTCGTCGCCCGTCGCTCCGCGAATATAAGATACGAACCTGCACCAAGAATATTTGACACACTCTGCTTTGCAAAGATCCATGGAGCGGCTTGGTATAATTCTGGTATTCCAGTAGCTCAGTCCATACTCTCTTTTGCAGGTGAATTCGGCCGAATTTACAGGGCCACTGAATAACAGCAACAAAATGGCTGATGCTAGAAATTTGTTTCTCTGAAACATAATTAGGAAGTACATGTAGGACTTTGGAATGGTTAAGGCCAGGCATACTTAATTCTTAGCTTCTTAGATCAACCGACCCAACAGATTGTCTGCCTGCAGGAGAAAAAAATGAGTCTACCCACAATTTTTATTAAATTGACAATATAAAAAATTGGAATGACAGTTTTTTTTTTTCTATACCTACTTGCCATGCATAGGTAAAGTGCAGCGAGAAGATTCGAGAAGGTGAAGATCAATTATTTATTTTCAAGACAAAATGCTTCAAAAATACAAAATACACTTGTTAATTTTTACCCTTAGCAATGTAAATTGCCGTCGGCTATTGTAGTTAGTATGGAAAAATTGTGTTCCTCCATGCGGGTGACCATGCGGGCGGCAATACTTATGGCGTAGCAGCCAAAAAAGCTTCTAATGTTATGCTATTCTACTAAATCTGAACGAAAATGCTGTGGAGAGAGTATTACATGATTTCCATGCATATATTTGGCATATTACCGTGTTCAAATTGAGATGCATGGGGAAATTGAATATTTATAAAACCAGTACCCCATGTTATGGGGTACTGATGAAACGCACAGATTCACCCAGTGGCAGAATAGCTGTTGAAAGCCAAGGGTATGCTGCCGCGCAGCCTATGTTTTTACCTGTAGCTGTTAGGCCACATGAAAAACAGAACATTTTTGATTGTGTCACACAATAAACCCATTTCACTGAGTGTCCTAAAGTTTTGCCCCTCATAACTTTTATGTAATTCAATGATTATTAATTTTCTTTCTGCACATATAAGTTATATACACTATGATTTTTTTTTAAAAGGAGCTTTCAATTTTGTTTCAAAAGAATGGCCAAGTTATAAAGCCTTAAAGTTACATTAAAATACACTAAAAATACTCAAGATTGGTTGCACTTGGCTGGACCAGTCAGAAACAAGGGTGGGAAATCTATCAGCCAATGGCATTTAAGTATTCTGAAACCAAGCACCACTTGCCCCCTAGTGCCAATTGTGAGAAGCTTTGATGAAAATTAGTCTATATAGGCCTACAAACTCTTACCTTGGAAATAGGCTTCATGTTTCGCCAATTGTCTTTGAAGGAATAATAAAATTTTATGTGGCTGTAGTGTTTCAGAAATAACAATAATTCTTGAATTGCTCGAACTTTATATTACAAATCAATCAGAAGTGTTTAAATATGCATGAATTCATTAGGATTGTTTTTAAAACAAGATATCTTTCAGGACACCAAGATCGATTCTTCTTCTTCTGTATTGTGAAAAAGATTCTGAACAAGTAAAAATAACAGTCAATATTTTAGAAAAACATTTCTATTGCAGTGACCTTGTTGCATTATATGAGTTAGACACCAATTTTGAGAGTTCTAACTGACAAAAATGGATGTTAGAATCCGAAAGTGGGATGTCTAACAAACCAAGACCTCATATGCTTTTTTAACGATATCTTTTACTGTCCTCGTCATATTTACATGGAATCTCAAATTGAGTACAAGCTGTGTATCAATGTCATTTTAAACTGGGTCAGATTCCCCGGCTTCTAGCCAATGTGAATCCACCAAACTGAGCATCACAGTTTCAACTCAGTTTCCAGGTAAAGGATGCGAATGATAAAGAGCTGTGGGCCAAGTCTTGATCCTTGTTGGACTCCTGTAGAGATCAACATGGATTCCAAAGATGCATCACTGTATACTGAAAGTATTGATGTCTATGACACAGAAAGCTTTTGAGATAATTTCGAGAGTAGTCTTGAAAAGCCATTGTAATGCAGTTTATGAAATACACTTTGGTGGTCTATTGTATAACGAAGGCTTAGAGGCTTCTTGAAATTTATTATATAACAAAGGTTTTTTAGATGCTTCATGTAATTTACTTCACTGTAAAATTTGAAATTTTGAGTTAGCTCAAATGATTGAGTGAGGTGGTTGCACAATTTGTTTGAGCTATGATAGCTTGTTGTTTTGAGTTATGATAATCTTTATGCTGTTATAACTTACAAACAACAAGCTATCTTGTCTCAAAGGAATTGTGCAACCATCTCACTCAATCAATTAAGCTAACTCAAAATTCAAATTTTACAATGTAATTGTTAAAAGAACAGGTGGCTTCAATGCTTCAGACACCTGTTCTTTTAACAATTAAACCAGAGACAGAATAAAATTACCAATATTATCTGTGAATTGAGTTTAAAACTAAATCTAATTGAACATTTCAACTGGCGTATGTACATATATATTATATATAGCCCACCAAGGACCCTAAATGATATGTCAATTTCAGAAATTTATGCCAGGTGTATCTTTGAGAAAGTTATTGATTGAGTGGATAACTGGAGAATGTGCCTGTCTGGTCGATATAATGCTTAACTTTCAATCAATACTATCCCCTGCGCCAGTATATTTGCAAATTTATTTAATAGATTTTTTGTTGTGAACCCCCCGTCATTTGACTTTTTCTGGATTCGCCTATTCAATTTGGTCTATTGTCTTTCTATGCGTTGGCATCATCATAATAACATCCACTAAAATGTAATGAGAGTCCAATAGAACTTAAATCCAGCCCTGACTGACTCTGCAATTCCCATTTCAGACGAATTGTTAAACTCAAGCATATTGCATGCCATGGGAACAGTTTTGGACAATATGGAAAAATGTACCGAAGTGAGCTGTTCATATATTGGTTGTAATATTGTTCATTATTTGTGCAAGTTGGGAGGATTAAGCTTGAGTGGGAAAGCAATTGCTGTGTGTGTTACCGATTTTATTCTTCATGAAGGTAATTAATTTCATTATTTTGCAAAATGCCTTGTAAAGTAGTTAAGTAATTTACCACACGCAGTAATATTAGCTCATAAGAATAATGAAATTATTGTTAGCTTTATTCAAATTTCTCTCCGTAGTGGAATACTGTTGACACAATGAGCTGATTCAACTATATGTATGATTATTATTTTATACAGCACTCCCTCAACATGCTAATGAATAGAACTGACTATTTCTTGGTTAAAATAAGAATTTGAGGGATCTTTTGTTAGGGACTAGTGAAAGAGTAATTAATTCTGAATAACGTACAGTCGTGACAGAATGCTTATCTACAGTGTATACTTGATGCAAAATTATCAATTTCGTCATTGCTATAACAGCTTGAACAACAATATATAGAAGTTAAACTAGAAACCCAGTACCTGAATTCCATGGAAACAGAATCGCCGCGGCGTCATGAAAATTGTACTTCATTGATACATTACTGAAGATACAGTAGACGAAATCATGACTTTGAGATTTATTCTGATTTATGTGAATGTAAACTTAATTTTTTGACTTGCAGAATTGTTGTCATAGGCCCGATCAGTTTTTTATGGCAAACCAAACTTTTGGTAACGGAATCACGTGCAAAAACACCAAATTTTATGACTTTTTTATTTTATCATCTCGTTTAAGAAAAAATATATTCAGCTGTGGGAGAGAGAAACTGACCATGCTCATCCCAGGAATATATTCCCAAAGTTGTTAAATTTTGATGGACTTTTGTCTTAACAGATGGAAATTGTACTGCTGCCTTTGGGATAGGTTTTTAAGGAAATTGTGGATCCGTTACCGAGTCAAATGTGATTCCGTTACCTTTAATCGAATTAAGCCTATGGACTGAGAAAATAACAAAATGGTAAAAAGTTTTTAAAAATGGAAAATTTGAAAAATATTAACATCAAGTGATGTCAAACTCAAACATCAAGAACCAAGTTATCTACTTGTATTGAAGCCTCGAAAAATGGCATTTTTCATGATTTTTTAAGTGAAATAAATGGTAATGATAAAAAATATCACAATTTCTAATGAATGTTGCAAGAAAGCAATCTAACCACCATCAATATTTCAAAATGTATGTAAGTAACAAGTGACCCAACATATCTGGATCACAAATAATTTTGTTTTGGGTAAATATTTTGAAAATTGTCAGTGCCAGGTCACTTTATGTGAGAAAAGGTCATGTTTCCAAGAGATGCAACATTTGCGTGGAATTCATGAATACATCGCATGTGGCGGATAACTTATTCTTGTGGCATCTATTTTTATTCCATTCGTAACTTTCTATTGACCTGAATTTTCTATTTCAAAATATTCTCAAAACCCCAATTATAACTGATCAAAAGTATTGTTACTATTAGTTAGGAGACAAAGGTTGATTCATGTTTTTTCTTCTGAATTCTGAAAAAAATTCTGTCTCATCAGTTCCATTTTTATTTTCAAATGAAAAAAGGATTTTAATATATCACCAATATACACAATGCTCAATCATAAAAGTATTGTTACCTTATTACATTATCTGCCTTTTTTGGCCAATCACTGGCAATCAGAAGCTAGGATTTTGCTCTGATAATAGTCCAATGCGTATCATCACAAACGAGGGCGTTATCTATACATAACATCTATGAGAGGTCTTATCTTGAACCATAATATTTTAACTAATTGCTGATAATTCACAATATCACCAGGATATCACAATCATGAGATTATTGCATTCAAATATTGGTTGACAGCACTGTTCTTAAAAAGAATTCTAATGTATATTTGGATCAATTAAATCGGATTACACATTGTTTATTGCAAATTCTTCTGAGGGAAGAAAATGTCTTTGTGCTCCTATTAAAAGAAGTGGTAAAATTATTCAAGGTGGCTCGCTACTCATGGTGCAGCAATGGCGGCGTCACCATAGCAACAACAGTCTGCTGAGCAGTGTGGACTGTTTTTTTGGTTTTTTATAATTCTGTGCGACTGCCGCTTCGTTTGCTATTTGCGTCACTTCTATTGGGGTTAGAATCTTCTGGTTTGAAGCATTAGATGCGCTATGAACAGCACTATAACATGCCAGAGATTCAGCTTTATGGTCCGAATAGAAACTTTTTACACGCGATTTTCGGCAAGCAGGTCTAATTTCTAAAAATTGACTTTGAGATATAAATAAATTTTTATCTCAATTTCTATCTTGGTAGCAAACCTTCTCTTATGCATTTTATTGTTCCTAACAATATTTGGAAATTAATGACAAAAAAATGAGAAATCCTATCCCGTCAAAAATTGAAATTGTCAAAATCAAAACTTTTATTCCGAGCCCCTTGGAAAGTCCTTTAAACTAAATATATCTCTTTGAAATTGTAGTTAGCAGTTCCATTGAAGTTTTTTCTTCAATTTCATGCTTCATTTCCTAATATGGGAAGCATGACCACTGAATGGCAGGACAAACTTCACAGAAAGAAAGATAAGAAAAAAATTGAGTTTTTCAGGTTTGCGTGGACTGACTTTCTTGTACATAACCTCAAATATTTTGAAAAAAAGGCTGGTTGCAACCACTTTTTTTTACATATCCTTGTTATAAACTATAGTTTGGATCATTCTAAACTATTTTTGAGAAATCCTATTTTAGAAAGTTCACGAGTATCGAGCCACCTTAAAAAATTATTCCTTCAGTTTTGTTGGTGTATCTGGATACAAAACCAAATACACTTAACTTTAGTTAATTGTGCTGCTCAGCAGAGAAAGGGAATAAGTGAATGTGGAATGCAGTCATTGATCATCGAATTCCACTCTCCATCCGCCTGGCAGTGGTGTGTGGATTGGTGTCCGCCGCTAATGAACTGATGCCCTTGTTTGCAAGTGACTGTGATGTTGTCTCGAGCAACGGCCGATGGTTTGTCCACTGCACCAAACTGAAGATGTGGGATGCTGCAGACCGTGGACAGCTCACAGTGATGTAAATAGTTTCGGCTACACGTTATTCCTAAATCGCTGCATTTCTTGTGAGAGAAATTGCATATATTCGTAGACTCAGAATAGTCAAATGTTCTGAAATGAAAGAGAGAAGAAAATTTGGAGATATAGCAGGACTTATTATCTTTCTGCGATGAAAGCAGAACTCTCATAGGCTGGGGGCAGGTCACATGCTAGACAATAGTTTAGTATATTCTCCACTTGGATCGCATCAGCCAATCACAATCTCAGGAAGACAACATTAAGTAAATGTAACATTGCTAACACAGGTTATGGGACCATGGTACGACATTGAGTGACAAAAAATGCACTTTTTCACCAATGAAGTATATGGAGAATTGATAAAGAACAGTCCAGACGAAATATATGAAGAGATAGCTGAGATTTTTAATCATGCTGCGACTACTGGGGCATATCCAAAGGAATTAAAAGAGGGTGTTCTAGTACCATTACAAAAACCAGGGAAGAAAGCAGGACCACCAGGAAATATCAGGCCAATCATCCTGTTGTCAATTTTTACAAAGATTTTAGCAATATATATGCTAAAGAGATGTTTGAGCAAGTTTCTAGAACTGATTCCGCCATCTTAAGCAGCATACCAGAGAGGCAGAAGTACTACTGAACTGGTGTTTAGTTTCAAGATCCTAGCAGAAAAGACCATCACATCACATCACATCACAATATTATTCGATTATGCTATTACTACTAGATACACTGAGCGCCATTAAAAACGCAACATCATTAAACAACAAAATTTTCAAATTACAGATCATTTCATATTTGTAGACACAAGGACTGAATGTGAATTTTTTGTAGGACATGCATTCTACAGGGAAAAGTGACATCAAAAAAATTATGACATCACTTTTCCCCATGGGATAACATGTCCGAGAAAAACATTCACATTCAATCCTTGTGTCTACAAATATGAAATCATCTGTAATTTTGGTTCAGTCAAATATTACTTTTTTCCATCCCACCAAGCAAGTAAAATGGTGAACTATCCTGACTAATCAAAAAATATTGTGGAAAGAACAGCAAAGTTATTGAAATTAATGATCACAGGATCTAGACATTTTGTGACTGCCATTTTCGACAGTAGCCACTACGATTTAATTTGACACTAAAGTTTTGCTCTCAGAAATCTTTAAATTTCCATGAATATACCCGATGTGTAAAGTGTGTGCAAAATTTCATCTTGATATATATTCAGAGAAAGTACCATTTTTGAGCCATTTTGCGATATTGCGTTTTTAATGGCGGTCAGTGTACTTGCATAAACTGATGGTGCGCAATAAGCGCAAGAGATGTCTTATTTTGTAATCTAAGAAGGAAGGTGGCGTTCTCATTATAGAAAGTATTTGGGGTGGTCACTGGTCAGTTAAGGGTCAACCAGCCTGAATATTTGAGTGCTGCAAGCCTAAAAATAGGACCCATTACAGGAAAATGTTGCCATCGAAGTTCTGAAAATGAATTTTGTGAGGCATAAAAGAAACATAATATATGAAATATAATTATTTTTTCATTTATATGTACCAGTATAATATTGCTTCAGCTATAACTAACCTGCACCAGGAGTACTTGGTACACTCTTCTTTGCAAAAAACTCCAGAGAAGTGCTGGGTGCAACTCTTGTGTTCCAATTATACAGTGCGTACTGTTGTGTACAGTTAAAGTCTGTCAAATGTCCAGGCCCACTGAATAACAACAACAGAATTGCTGATGCTAGAAAGTGTTTCCTCTGAAATGTAATTGTAAAAGAATTTGAATGACAAGGGACGAAACAGAGACACTAATTGAATTTTTAACTATAAACTAATTTTAAATTTTTAAATTTCAAATTTACCTACCATGTACTTGAATTTCTGTACGAATAAACATGATAATAATAATAATCAAATAATGAAAAATGTAGCAGTTTGCAGTTTGAGGCTAAAAGATGATTGTCTGAGTTTTAATTGGATTATAGAAGCATTGAGCGGTAACCTGGGTGACAAAGTAGGGCGGGTCAATTTTGGAAAAAGTTTGAAATCGCAAAATAAGCCCCTCCAAAAGAATGACTATGGTTCAGTGGAGTCCATTGCATGGTATCATTAAAATTGAAGTTGAAGGATGCTTAGCTTGGTGAATCTTAATTTAAAATTTGTATGTTTAATTTTATTCGAATAAAAAAAAAACACATTTTCTCTAATAACTAAAAAACTATTGGTCTTAGACCAAAAAAATTGTCTTGAAGTTGAATAGGAAAGTGTATACAAGGGGCGTTCAGAAAGTTCATGGCTTTTTTTTATATGGACACTTATTTTCAATCTAGAACTATGTTTTTTTTACAGGATATAATTCAGCAGTTTTGGAATGGATTTCCAAAATTTTGGACAATTTGGACATTTATAAGTCATTCTGTGGTTGCCATGGAAACAGAAAATTTTGCTAGGTGGAGAAGGTAGTACAGAGATCAAGAAAATCAATGAATTGCGGCTGAGAGAGACCTCACTCTGCCATTTTTATTATTTAAAAATACTCGCAAGTACTACAAAAGCATTTATTCATACACCTGACGTGTTGAAATAAATGTTTCTCAAACCACTCCAGGAAAATTTTCTGTGAAAGCGTTTCGGTCATCCAAAGCCTTTTCTCCTCCAGTGCCTGAAACTATTGCCCCCAGTTATTAAGGTAATGGAAAACCAGAATTTACGTAAAGATATATGTTATAGGAATAGCTGAAATGGATAATGCTGTCCCTTTAGGTCTCTTTAATAGGCCTACCAGTGAATCCATGCATTGTCATAAGTCCTGATGTAAACTCAGCAACATTAAAAGCGCACACTTTTAAAAAGGCTAAAAATCGTACTTCCTCTTAAGATATCAACATGAAAATTTGCACACTTCTACAAGATGCCATCAGGTAAATTCACAAAAAATTTCAAATCTCTAGGTGCAGTACTTTTGTGTCAAATTAAATCGTCGTGGCCACTGTCGAAAATGGAAGTCACAAAATTTCAATTTCCTCTGATCATTAATTTCAACAACTTAGCTGTTCTTTCCACAAACTTTTTTGATAAGCCAGGAAAGTTTATAATTTTCCTTGCTTGATGAGTTAGGAAAAAGGGATATTTGACCCAACCACAATTAAAGATGATGAATTTAATAAAAAATCAACTGTCAATGCTGACACGCCCCCTACTGGAGCCTTTTGTAAAAACCTTAAAAATTGATGTTTTATTCAGATTTTTGAGACAATTGATATGGAATGATTGTCTGTGTGTGTATTTTGTGGATGTCGTGGCCTAGTGCATAAGGCGTTTGACCGCAGACGTTAAACCTGTTACATTTACATTTACATTTATTTCTACCCTTGGCATGCATAAAACCCCAATTATTTAACAGTTCTGGTTCACATGCTTCATTTGAAGATGCAAACTCGTAAATTTTGAGTTTTGAATTCCAAATCTGCTTTATCATTAGAGAGGTTTTGCTACACGTTCACGTGTGACGTATACGTATACAAGTGCTATCTAATTACATTGTTGTCATGGCAACTCCCACGTACACGTCACACGGAAACGTGTAGCAAAACCTCTCTATTGACTTTTTTTTCAAAAATCTCCGTGGGACCTGTTTTGGAAGTCTTGTGCCTGTTATGTGAAAATTTCATAAGATTAATCCCATTAAGCATGCCACGAAACCAATATTTCCAATTGTGCGTTTTGTGTTGAAGTACAGTTTGTGACTTGCATTTTTGACAGTCACCACGACGACTTAATATGACACAAATGTAGTGCACCTAGAGATTTGAAATTTTTTGTGAAAATACCTGATGGCAACTTGTAGAAGTGTGCAAATTTTCATCTTGATATCTCAAGAGGAAGTACTATTTTTAGCCTTTTTAAAAGTGTGCGTTTTTAATGTTGCTGAGTTTAGTTAAAGGCACACAGTAGTGCAATTTTTTTATTAGTTGAGAGCTTTATATTTACCATTTACTGAAACACGACAGTGATCCTTTCGAATTTCTCCCAAAATAAACCCATGAAATAAATTATTTAAGTTGCTAATTTTGGCCAAAATGTTGGCACATGAAAAAGCGACTCCTGTTGGAAGAAACTGAGCTAGTCACATAGGACTGGGTAATGAATAAACAAATAGATGACCTAATATGACCTCTGGAAGCATGAAAGAATGGCGAGGCCTAGCTGTGAAATGTTTTATGAACAAAGGGATGAAGCTTAAAAAGCTGACAGTATACATATTTGAGAAAAAACTGAAACTGTGGAAAATCTTGCAAATACTTGTAATAAATGATAAGGTCTATTGCACAGCCAACTCAGCTCAACTGTCAATCATATAAGAATAATTATAAATCTGGTGAGCTGATTGGCTGGTTCTTGTGACTTGACACTTGTTAATTTGCCTGATATTTGCCAAGTCCAGAACGCATCTTTTGATGGCAGCAACTGGTATTTTAGATAGACAGAGTGTCAAGATGGACAAATATGTGTAGACAGACAGACTGTATAGATAGATAGACAAATAGATAGATAGATAAATATCAGTAGATTTAGATAGATATAGACAGATATAGATAGATATAGATAGATATAGGTAGATATAGATATAGGTAGATATAGATATAGGTAGATATAGATATAGATAGATAGATAGATAGATAGATAGATAGATAGATAGATAGATAGATAGATATATAGATAGATAGATAGATAGACAGATAGACAGATAGATAGATAGATAGATAGATAGATAGATAGATAGATAGATAGATAGATAAATCAATAGATAGATATGGTGTATTTTACTTGAAAGCTGCGTGGGGGTGTTTCTTCATCATTATGCTTTTAATTAGGCCCTAAATGTACATTTTGTGGTATGGCCTTGCAAATTGTGGTCCAAATCAGTCACTGCTTACTCTCTCAATCTTGAGAAAATCAACCAATCACATTTCAGTGCATGGCTGAATGATTGTAAGTTGTAAATGGTTTTATTCTGTTTTTTAACAGCTATTGTCATTTGCACAAATAAAAACTTCATCCCAAGTGTAACAAATTCACAGCTGCTATTCTATCAAGTCATGTTTCTTTTAATTCCTTGACAGTTTGTCACAGGCATATTATGTGGACAAAATAGCAGGACTCCACACCTCAAATTTTTTCAATTACTTGGAGGAGAGGGGGAGGCCCACCCTACGTCACTTATCAGCTGACTGAACATGCGGTAGGGACACAAAATAGGGTAAGGTGGGGGAAATCCGCCCCCGGGGCAAATCCGCCCCCTTGAGGAGAAAAAGTTCCCTCATGACCCAAAATATAAATGACAATAAATAATTTTCATGCGGATTAGTGCTACTGTGTCTAGAGACTACTGAAACACAGAGATTGGGCTTCTACATAGTTTTGTTTGCACTACAACTGAGAAAGAAGACATACATCTCATCACTGAGCAATTTCAATGTGCAATTGAAACTTTCAAAACTGAGGTGTTTTACAGGTACATGTTGTATGAACACATTACTTATTGTCATTAATAGCAATGTTTATTCAACGACTTTGCATGTGCAAGAGATTTCATCAATCAATAAAATACATATTAAGAAAATAACACCCACATAATTTCTAGTGGTCGGGGCAATTCCGCCCCTTGCCGGTGGGGTAAATCCGCCCACTCTGATTCTCATGTTAAAAACATATAAACACAAGATAAACCTTGTAAGTCACTCTATTTTGTCATAAAGCTCCACTAATGGTGATTATGATTTTAATTGAGATGAAGTTAAGAATTTTTGCCATGTTTTAGTGTGTGTTGAATATGCCATATGCAAACTTTTTTTATTCTCACACATAAATTGATGAAACGATTCTTACATGTTGGTAATTACACCCAGAAGAACCAGGGCTTAATTTAAGAATAGAATTTACTTCAGAAGCCAAATGTTTCTTGTCATTTGTAGCCAAAACTCAAGGGGGGCGGATTTGCCCAACACTTCTGGTTCAAATCCGACCCATGAGATTGAACATTCATATGGTGATGTTGGCTCAAAGGTGTCGAATTAAAGCATGTAAGTTTCCAGATATGTTCAGATGTATATATTCCATCATTCCCTGAAATAGAAGCTACGTTTTTCATAAAGGTGAGGGACTGAGCAAGGAATATATGTGAAAAGGGGGGCGGATTTCCCCACCTTACCCTATTGCTCAAATTCCAATTTCATATACTTTTCTTGATCTGGGGTTAAAACCGATTTTTTAAAGGTTGATAGGATGCACTTGCAGTAGCCCATTCTTTCATTAGGAAAAATATGAACGAAATTCTCATTTTGATGAGTGTGGCCCTTTAAGGACCCACATTCTGGCGCCTCAATCGTCTGCCAAATTGGGCATGCAGGAGTGCTTTCCCAAATGGGTTCGCTGTAAGAATACAAACATTTGATATGCTTGAAAGTATATTTAGAAGCTAATATCATATTTCTTGTGCCAAATATTGTCAATCTTACTAATACAAGTGACAGAGGGAAGTCTTTCTCAACAGCAATTCATTTATCTTTTTGATCTCCGTACTACCTGCTCCACCTAGCCGAAATTTCTGTTTCCATGGCAACCACAGAATGATTAAAAAATTTCCAAATTGTCCAAAATTTTGGAAACCCATTCCAAAACTGCTGAATTTTATCCTGTAAAAAATCTAGTTCTAGATTGAAAATAAGTGTCCATATAAAAAAAGCCATGAACTTTCTGAATGCCCCTCGCATTTCGGACATTTTGATGCCATTTGTACACTGTAAAATTTGAAAACTGTGTTGAAGCAATAATTTGAGCTGTCTCAGAATGTTAATAATTTTCAAGCTATGATAGCTCAATCCTATAAGTTGTCAAGGTATGATAGGTCAATGCTTTAAGTTGTCCAAACGAATCATAACATTAAGCTGTGAAAACATTAAAGCTTCAGTTTTGCAGATAGCTTGACATCCCAGTCATGCCACATATAGCACCATCTATAACAAGCACTTCTCATAACACTGCATTTAGTTTTAAATAATTATTTACTTAAAGGAAAAAAGAACATTTATATTACACTATCCCATAGAAAACTTGAGTAGCACACCACTTTAGCTGGTCACTTTTTATTTTTTATTTCTCTTAGATTAATTTGTGGGAGTAATTAGATGCATGCTTCCACATGCCAACCAACATTTCCAAGTCAGACTGTGTTCAAATATAGGCCAATAGCATAGTGTACTAACTCAGATGAGCCACAGGCCATTGGGATTTATTCACAAGAAATTAATTTTTAAATCTCCTTGTGATGCAATGGTCTGTGTTGAATGCATCTTGGGCCTGTCCATGATGTGCTAAAATGAAGCATACTGGATCAGGTGGATCCCCTTGAGAGATCTGACAATATTTTGGGATTACAGCCCACATTCATAAATAACTTTATAAGACAGGTCACACAAATATAAATCAAAAGCAACTAAAAATAAGTTAACACAGCTAAAAATTTTGAGTTGTGTCAGCTTGGATCAATAAGTCAACAAAACTCAATATTTTGAGCTGTAAGTCAACACAGCTCATTGTTTTGAGTTTTCTCAGCTTGAATACCTCAGTCAACATAGCTTAGTATTTTGAGCTATCTCAGCTCGGAATTTTGAGTTATATCAGCTTAAAACATTAATCTATGTTAGCTCAATCAACTTGTGCAACCATCTCACTCAATTAATTGAGCTGAAACAGTGCCTCCAATTTTACAGTGTATGTCTCTAGCTCCAATATTAACCGAGATATGACTAATTTAGTTTTTTTATTGAATTCTCAGATATTAATTTCTAAGCTGACACTTCGTTTTTGTCATTAACAAAAGTCTTTCAGGGCCAAATCCATCAATAAAGGCAGATGAGGGTGCAAAATTCGCGAGCTCCTGTGAGCGGTCAACAGAATTTCGATCTCTGGAAGAAACCAGGACAGTGTGGAAGAAACCAGGACAGTTCCATCATTTAGTGATGGTCTAGTTTATTTCCAAAAACTCTGCAAGTGTCTAATCTGAATTTGGTTGGCTTCAATTTTAAGCAGACGGCTTGTAAATACCAAAAGAAGTTCGAACTATTTTTTATCATGGAGGATGTATACATTGCAGCTCACATATATTGCCAGTATATAGGGGGCCACTTGTGGCATGGACAGGACATTTTGCTGAGTGTAACATGGCTTTTATAACATTGTGAATTATATTGTTGTCCTAGTTAATAATCTCCATAAAGTAACAGAATAAATACAATTGAGCATTTTTGATATCACAAAGCAAAAACATTGGCTTTGTATGGACACATGAATAAGAGAGAATGCATTCTATTTGGACCGTTTTCTGACCCCAATTTAACATGCACTACATGGCTTGCGTAGATTGAATACCATCAAACTTCTGATGAGTAAAATCATCCCTTTTCACAAGTAAATTGTATGCTAAAGTTTCAAAACTTTCTTTTTGCCTCATGATTTCCAAACATTTTTCTTCAAAACAGTGGACTTGATATTTGCCAGCAACCATGCTTTGTGAAAGTAGATCGGCGTAGTAATATGGACAGCTGTTGTGTGACCTGATCTGGTGATCTGTCTAAAACAGATCAAATTATTGTTGACCCAATTCTATTTTCTAGGGACTGTCAGCATTCTGCTGCCACTTGACAGTCCCGAACAGAGACAGAGGTTCCTGAGTACTGCCTGTTTTCAGTGGATTGTTTCCGCTGGAGCGACTTTTAAATTGCTGTGCAAAAGCCTATGGAAAAAGTCTTTGGCCATTGTCTCCGCTACTGGTTTAAAATATAAATAGATTTTTGGAATGTAATACTGGTTTAAAATATGAATAGATTTTTGAAATGTAATGGAAAATACTTGGAAAGACTCCGAGAATGAGAAGAAATACTTTCCATGATGATGAATTGTTTATTTGTAATAAATTCTATGATTGTAAATGCAGCTACTTTTTTGAATAAATTTTTGTCTAAAATATTAGGCTGAGACTGGTGAGCCAGGTGCACACTGCACAGTGCTTTCGTTTCCACGGTAACAGAAAAGTAATTTTAACTTTTCCAACAGTTGCAATATCCTCAAAATAGATTGCAAATAGCCTACCTGAAATTTGTCATGTGCACTTTATTCAACTGCATGTACTTCATATAAAAAGGTCCATCAGAAAAATTGGTTGGAATTTTCTGAACTCCCCTCGTACACATGATTTTCTTACACAATTTAACAACGTTATTTTTCCTTGAAGTCGGACATAAAAATCACAAATTTTAGCTTCCAAATTTCAAAATACAATGTACAGTCTTTTTATTTTCATAGACTACACTCCTGACATTTGCAGAAAACGTAATTCATGAACATGTATAAATTATGCACAGATATCTCTTACCTTGGAAGTGGTAGGCATGTTTGTATAATAGTCTCTGATGAAATAATTCAATTTAGTTGGCAGGAACCTTTCTAAACATTCTATGCAAAAGTGAAAAGAAAAGTATTCTTGTATTGGTTCAAGTTTATGTAACAAATCAATCAAACAGAATTAAAAATGTATGAGTTTATTAATTTAGTAAATGTTATATCATTTCAAAAGGACACAAAATTGATTGAGGTTTTTTCTTCTGCATTGTGAACAAAAAACTAACAAGTGTTTACATGTAGTAAAATAACAGAACTGATAATTTTGGAACCTGTTATCAGTTGCAGTAACCTGGTTGCAAGAGTTGATTTCTCTTAATAGTTGATTTCTCTCAATAGTTAAGTAACTTAAGCCGGAGACATAGGTTCCTGTATGCCCACTTCCGATGTCTGGATTCATCCTTACTCCGTTGACCATGGTACACCAGGGCTTGTCAATTTTCAACGAAGTTTGTAATTGAAAAAGAGGGGGACTCAAAATATGAATGGACTAGAAGAGTTCATTGGTACCAATAATTTTTCAATTAAAGGTCCTTGTAGCTTGGTAAATCTTGATTTCAAGTTTTTAGGCACAGTTTTAATTCAAAATAAAGTTTTAAAAAACTTTTTTTACAAATAACACAAAAACATCTAATCAGTTGAATGCGGACAATGAACTGTTTGTTAAATGCCACTATATCCAGAAGTTGGCATTATAATGACAGTACGATTGACTTTCACTAAGGTAAGCACTGATGAACAGATTTATCAAGGATGGGTGTGATACATATTAAACTAGTGTATATCATTGTTATCATGCCTTCCTCTCTATTTCGTAAGACATCACAGGACCTACACTGTGAAAAACAGTGTGTTTCACATTGCCAATACCTTTGTTTCTCAAACTAGGACTGAACTAATTCCTAACAAAAATCCCCTTAATCCTCACACCTTGAGGAGGGGGCTCTGTATATAAGGATGCCTGACCCAAGTATTCCTCACTTTTTTCCTTTCAGCATTTCTCTCGCAATGCTTTGGACTGGACACCAGAGACTTAGACCTCCCTTTCGAAGGGAGATCAAGTTACTTACGTAATAGAGCTTGCGCTGTCCTTCCAGCCGCTTTCTTCAGCTCTCTTCTTCCCATTCCATCGGTCAGCATCGTGCTTTTCCATGGTTTGATGTTTACTAGTCGATTCGGCCACGTCCAAACCGGCCCCGCGCCTTTGGAATTTGGTCGACATGGTCGCTGGTTTCACTTGACCCGGTTTCGGGTTACGCTTCTTGGGCAGCGTTTCGCGCCAATTTGTGCCCAAGAATCCACAGAAATAAAGTTCCTTGCTTAATCCGATTAAGGAAACGAACTATTTCCATTTTGATAGTATTTAAGACCGCGCTGGATCCATTTCGTCGCACTTGTCATTCTGAATTCGATTCAGTTTAGTGCCGGCTCTACCTGACGCTTCGAAATGCCAAAGCGCCGCTACAGCCGAGATGACCAGCCAGGTCGCCCCCGTGACTCCAGCAGGTCACGAGAACGTTCCCCGCGCCGTCCCTGGAGGGGCTCGCGGCCCTGGGCGTCCCGGAGCAGCTCTACAAGCCATGACCGTTCCCCCGACCGGGGCAGACGCTCCAGGGCCTCGTCTCGGACGAGTGCCGGCTCTGCTGCACGCCGATCTCCGCCCTCCCGGGCCTCCAGATCCGCCTCCCGCTCGTCGCGGACTGGGCGACAATCTTCGTCCCCACGCCATTCCCGTGCTTCTCGCCACCGGGACAGGCATACCAGGTCTCCTGAGGGACGTTTGGGCTCCTCTACAGCCAGGCAAGCCTCGCCGAAGGGCTCCAGACGCCGCCGAGCCGCCGACAGGCCCCGGACCAACTCGGCGACACCCCCCCGCGGATCGACGGTCTCGTCGACACCCGGGAGACACAAGTCACCCCCAGCAGCTGACAAGAGGGCTTCAGGGGCTGCACTGTCGGGCACACCTCCAGCCAGGCCTACCATTAGATCTTTGGTAGTGCCAGTGGGCAATTTTGGAGGGGCACTGCAACTAGTTGACCCCGGGTTGACTCAGGCCTCCGGTGCGGACTTACCTTCATCAACCCGCCCGCCAGTGACTCCCCCGCGCTCCCAGGAAATCCTGCAGATACCTCGGACTCCAGGATTCTCCTCTCCAGAACCCCAGGGGAACCATTTTGATCTCACTCTGGCTCCACCTCCACAGGGCTTGGAGACTTCCCCTCGGACAACTGAGGGCCCTTGGGACCAGTTTTCGGACCGCTCCCCAGACCGCTCAGCCACAGCAGAGACCGAAGCTGATGCCCCGATCTCTTGGTACCAGGTCGTCGACACTGTCTACCAATCTGGGTTAGTCAACCTCACCGCTCTGCCAGGCTCACCCGAACCAGTCAAGTCAGCCATCGCGGGTCCGCCACCCCCGAAGAAGCGACGGTCTGCCCTGCCACCTTCACCACTGACCAGTGCATGTATGGAGGCGGCGATGAGATCTTGTTGGGGTGGTGCATGGCCGAACTCTGCGCAGCACCAGCCTCCACCACCCAATGCTCCCCTGCACCCTGGACCGTCGAAATTGGTGCCAAGGTTCAAACCCCGATTCCACACGGGTCCTGGGTTTGATTTAAAACCCAACAAGCTGTCTGCCCAGCCACCGGTGGACCATATTTGGCTCACAGACATTGATGTCATGTCGAGGTCCCAGCTCTCCAGTTTGTCAGCCCTAGAATGGATTCTAGGGGTGTACTTTGACTCAGTGGGCAAGGCGAGTCCAACTCAGCTCCAGGCTCTTCGGGACTTTGCAGTGAAGGAGCTACACCAGTCCATCGACTTTGGTGGGGCAATCCTGGCATCATCGACCTTGGCCAGACGCAAGGCCATCCTGGATGGTCTAGGCTCTTCCTTGTCCCAAAACACAAGGAATTGGCTACAGTTACAGCCTGTCAGCCTTCAGTCGAGTCTCGGGATGTTTGGGCCCGCCTCGGCAAGTGTACCAGAAATCATGCGGCAACAGCCTGTGCCAAAACAGACCCCGGCGGGTGGGTACAATCGACGCCCCCAGCCCCGGGCAACTAGGCAGGATCGACCTCGAGGTCAGGCTCGGTCTAACGCTTCACGTGGAAGGGGAGCCTCATCCACCTACACACCAACAGCGGCTGCCACTGAAGTTCGGACTTCGGAACCTAGGCAGCAGCAGCGACAATCCCGTGGCTCCAAGTCCAACGCGGCGAAAGCCAAGCAGCGGACCTGACATTCCAGTGGGAGCCCGGCTGACTCTGTTCTACGACCATTGGAACTCTCAGTTACAACTGTCCGGATGGCACCACCGGTTACTAACACTAGGTTTAACTTGGCATTGGGGTCGCAAACCCCTCTAACATCAATTCCTGTACCAATCCGTCTACCGACGGACAATACTCAAAAGAATGTCTTGTTGTTAGAAATAAATTCATTAATTGCCAAAAAAGCTCTGGTCAAAGTTGTTCCGTCCAACCCAGGCTTTTACTCGCACCTGTTTGTCGTGCCAAAACGCACAGGGGGCTTCAGACCTGTCATCGATCTGAAAGCACTCAACCGGTTTATAACCTGCCCCACCTTTCGCATGGAGACTCCACAGAGTATCCGCAAGCAGATTCAGGTGGGGGAGGTGACCACGTCTATAGACCTGGCCGATGCATATCTCCATATACCGGTGCATCCCGAGTTCCAACCCTACCTACGGATCGCGGTAGAAGACCAAGTCTGGCAATTTCAGGCCATGCCATTCGGCCTAAATATCGCCCCTCGGTCATTTACCTATCTGCTGACGCCAGTGGCAGCGGCCCTTCGGGCTCAAGGCATCAAGGTCCACCGTTACCTGGACGACTGGCTCATTCGGGCCCCTTCGGTCCAGGTAGCCAAGCAACACACCGAGCAAGTACTACAGCTGTTCACCAAGCTCGGTCTACTGGTCCGGTACGAGAAATCCGATCTGGTTCCCAAGGACACCTTTGTCTTCCTCGGGATCCACTTCAATCTTCGCACCGGCACCGTGGCACCACCAGCAGACAAGATCCAGGCTTTGGTCACCCTAGTCCGCAGTGTCAACGCTCAGTCACGCATCCGCCTCCGGCTCCTCCTGCGACTGATTGGCGTGTTAAATCACGTAGCCGACTACGTGAAGCTCGGTCGCCTGCAGGTCAGGCCCGTGCAGTTTTATCTATTAAGTCTCGGCCTCAATCTCCGACGAGACCTGGACCGCATTGTTCCGGTCCGGCCAGGGCTCCGCTTGGCCCTGCAGCCATGGATGGACATCACCTGGCTCAGTACACGGGTGCCCCTCCGCACTCCAGCCCCAACCCTCACCATCGCGACAGACGCCAGTTTGGTGGGGTGGGGAGCCCACATGGGAGACCATCTCTGCTCCGGCAGATGGAACAGGCAGGAGGCAGCTCTCCATATCTCCGTATTAGAGCTCCGGCCGTTCGTCGAGCCCTTCAGACTCTTCTACCCCATGTGAAAGGCCAGTCAGTTCGCATCATGACCGACAGTGTAGTGGCAGCAGCTTACATCCGGCGGGAAGGTGGGACCAAGTCTCTCTTGCTGTACCAGGAAGCCCGGGAGCTCCTTTGGTGGTGTCAGGACCAGAGAGTCCATGTGACACCCCACTTTCTCCCCGGCCACCTGAATGTTCTGGCGGACTTGCAGTCCCGGCCTCATCAGGTCCTGGCAACAGAATGGACACTCCAGCCGCAGGTGTTTGCTCGCCTGCAGTCCCACTATCCCAGCATGGACATCGATCTGTTTGCCACACGCCTCAACAACAGACTTCCAAGATTTGTGTCACCGTTCCCCGACCCTCAGGCCGTGGACTCAGACGCCATGACGATGGAGTGGCAGGGCCTTCAGGCCTATGCATTTCCCCCCATCGCCCTCATCTCAGAGGTTCTGTTGAAGGTCGCTCGGTCCAACATGGTGTGCATTCTCATTGCCCCCTGGTGGCCAGCTCAAGCGTGGTTCCCGGAAGCCCTGCGGCTTCTGATGAATCCACCGATACAGCTCCCTCATTATCGTCGACTGTTGAGCCAACCTCACCGGCAGCTTTACCATCAGCGCCCGGGGTGGCTCAACCTTCACGCTTGGCCGCTATCCAGCAGCGCTTCTGAGCGGAAGGACTTTCAGTCCGAGCTGCGAAGCTTGCGTCCGGCAACCTTCGACCCAGCTCCACACGCCTCTACCAGTCACACTGGCGGGCCTTCTGTAACTGGTGTGGCTCCAACGACGTGGATTCCCTGCGTCCCTCTATAGCTGCAATAGCAGACTTTCTGGTATTTTTACATGAGGAGAAGGGCTTCGCCCCCACCACAGTAGCTTCCTATCGGTCATCCCTCGGAGGCACGTTGGGGCCTGTGGAAGGTGTTCCACTTGGGCAACACCCTACGTTATCTCGCTTGCTTAAAAGCATGGCGATTTTGCAACCCGCGGCTCGGCCTCGGGTACCAGCGTGGGACCTCTCAAGGGTCCTCGAATATCTCGCTACCACACCCAATCCTACGACCCTCACCACTCGGGTCGATCGCACATTTATGACAAGCAAGTTGGCATTCCTGCTGGCTTTGGCCACTGGTAAGCGACGATCAGAGATCCAGGCCATCTCCCGAGACCCTCGGGATCTGCGACTGACGGATACAGGGGTCTGGCTCCGTACTGTCGCCGGATTTTTGCCTAAGACAGCCGTCCCAGGCCACGATCCTGCTCCTTTCTACATCCCAGCACTGGTGCCAGACATGGCATCTCCAGAGCGGGATGAAAGACTCTGTCCTGTCATTTCCCTGCAACGTTACATTCTGCTGACAGGCGGACTACAGGCAGACCAGCGCCTCTTCCAGAAGATCCGAGGCTCTGGACCCCCCTCTGCAGACTCAGTGTCACGGTGGATCGCTCAGTGCATCCAAACGGCCCATGACACTGAGCCCCTCCATGCTCATGCTCACGAAGTTCGTCGCATGGCTGCTTCATGGGCCTATCAGGCAGGCCGGCATTCTCTCGAGGAGATTTTGCTCGCGGGTTGGTGGGCTAGTCCCTCTACATTTACCAGATTTTATCTGGCTCATCTCCACCCGCAGCCTGATGGCAATTTTCGCTTGACCCCTGTCGTCTCGGGGCGACAGATCTCGGTCAGCTGAAGTTTTTGGGAGCTCTGAGGCCAGTCCGGTTCCTCCCCACCTCCAGGTTAGGAATCTGGCAATGTGAAACACACTGTTTTTCACAGTGTAGGTCCTGTGATGTCTTACGAAATAGAGTAAAACCCCTCCCCCGCAGGGGGATAGGGGTTCTCTCTGTGAGTAAGACTCACAGGACCTACACTCCAGAGTTTTCCCACCCGCCTCCCCGACATTTCTCGTTCTTGCTGAATCAAAAATAAAGGAAGTGAGGAATACTTGGGTCAGGCATCCTTATATACAGAGCCCCCTCCTCAAGGTGTGAGGATTAAGGGGATTTTTGTTAGGAATTAGTTCAGTCCTAGTTTGAGAAACAAAGGTATTGGCAATGTGAAACACACTGTTTTTCACAGTGTAGGTCCTGTGAGTCTTACTCACAGAGAGAACCCCTATCCCCCTGCGGGGGAGGGGTTTTAATTTCACATAATATACAGTCAAAATTATATATAATGGCCAAGTATGTGGCAATGTGGACACTGGACAGGCAGACATAATTGATCTTCCAGTCGAATTGATCTTTAGATTCAGGGATCTTCTTAAGGCCAGACATAATTGATCTTTAGATTCTTTGATCTTCATAAGGCCAGACATAATTGATCTTTAGCTTCTTAGATCTTCTTAAGGCCAGACATAATTGATCTTTAGCTTCTTTGATCTTCTTAAGGCCAGACATAATTGATCTTTAGATTCTCGGATCTTATCGAGGCACCTTTTCCAGGGTCGGTTGATGGGATAAAAAACAAGCTGTTATCTCAAGTTTTTATAATGTCAATTCAATAGAAGTTGTGGCTATGATCAAATTACTTTTTCCATGGGGGGAACATCTGCACTCTGCAGAGTCAGGTGATTTCTGGTTGCTAAAAATTTAATATGCCTGGCAAAAGGTGCAAAAACAAGCAACCCATTCATTTAGATGCTTCCAACTTTATTATAGTGACAAACTATAAGTATGGCATCGAAGTGCTAGTATAGGAAGTGTTTGGGTTTGCAAGTGTGAGCATCTGCTCAAATTACTAGGTTGTACGGTACTTAGTAAGTGAAATACAGTGTTTCAGGCTCAGTCAGTGAAATCGAGCCAGTAGGTCTTCATTCATATTCATCAGCTAAAATCTACTTTCCGTGACAGTATCTGCTGCTGTGTTTATTGCATTTCTTCCAGTTGTCCCTTCTTGGTTTTGGGATACTGCTTGTTGGTTTTGGGATATCATTTTCCTGTAATGACCAATAATCCCAGAAGAAAGGAAAATATGGAGTCCATGGAGTCCATTCATTACAACAAATACATACCAGAATTCCTCAATACCTGTAATATATGGTACAAGGGCAAACAGCCAAGCCACTCCCATCAGTCCTCCTACTTTGGCAAATACCATCACCATGTTGCGGTCTGAGGCAGCAGCAATTTCTGTGTCATTTGGGAGTATATGGCAGATGTTGACAATGGTCAGAACGTAACATACAGCATTCATGAAAAACAGGAAGAGTGAAGGACCAATGAAGAAGCCGATCAGATATAGTCTTGGCTCAATGAAACATATGCCACTGCTTGGTCCGTAATTCAAAGGATAACTGGTGAAATTATCCAGACAAATGGGGATCGACATCAACAGAAGACTGAAAATCCAGCAATAACTCAAATTGCGAGTTGACATTCTGCTTTTTTTCATGTACCAAGGCTGATAGATGTTTGAAAATCGATAAAAAAAGTCAACAGAAACTAATGTCATGATCAGAAAACATGTCAGCCAAAAGTAATGCTGTAGCACTCCAATGGCATGGCACAAACGTGGTCTTGAAGTAAAGGTGGGAATGTGGCTTATCTGAAAATGAAAACACTTTTAACTTCATAACAGCATGCATTGCATCTTCTCAAACTAATCCTACTCTGGTCATTCATCACCTGTTTTACTAAACGTAACATCAGAGCACAGCCCACATACATAAATGCCATTAGCTGAAAATTATGTACTTCAGATCCACCTTCTGGAAAAATTTGCAAATAAAATACAAATTTGAAAAGCAGGACGATAATCTTTAGGATTTCTATATTGGCCCGCAATTGAAAACCGCACTTTAGAGTCATATTAAAAATATCCCAGGTGCCAAATTTACTGAACTGTCATTCTAAGCTTTAAATAAGTAATCAAGTACCTAAAAATGTAGACAAATACTTTTTCATGCTGTGAAAAACCCTGTTTTGTTTAGAAATCAAGCATTGCAGAGCTCTCAAGTAATTTTATGCTATAAAACCTATTTATCTCGCTTAATTATGCAAAAAGAGCAATTCTACAACTTGGAAGTGTACATCAATACTGCACTTTAAATCTATCTGTTCATGATCAAAACTGCAAGTTGAATTTTACATAGAATTGGCGGGCTTACCAGCTTTAACAAGACAAAATAACAACATACCTGGAATAGAAGTTGAGCCCAGAAGAGGGAAGCAGCAAGCTGAGGGATCGAGGCAACCAATATCGAGCGGAGTGATTTCTGTGTGACATACAGGCATACTGTCACGAAGAGAAACACCATAGATATGGCATTGCACACCAATGTTACAATTCCCAGGTATCTTGTGCCATATCTTGGCGTTCCCTTGCAGAACAGTGCCATTACAGATGTTCTTGTTTTCTTCAATTCTTTATCTGGCTTGAAATTAACAAATATTAAGGATTCATTCAACGTTGTGATGTACTTGTCACCACCTATATCAAAAGCTAACATGACGTCACCCGAAAAATTGAAAATGTTAGCCTCACTAACAAGCATTTCGTCAGATCCTTCACACAGGTTTTGGTCAGCCTGATCCTGGATGTCCATGTTAAATACAATGAACTCTCCTGAGACACCATTCATTGGCAGTAAGGGTAAGTTTTTTCCAAAATCATAAACATCTTGAATGTCTTTTAAAGTCTTTGAAGTAATCTGACATAACTCGTCTTTTGACCGTAGAGTGGCAGCAAAAAGTTCAGTCATTCCAGGCACATTCTTTATGACTTTATGACATTTGCTGAGTTCAAGACTTTCTAAAATTGCTTCTGATATATCTAGTCCTGTGGGTGGCAACCTAACTATGGCCATTATTCTATACATGAGTGACATCTCCCTTTGCTTTGGTGTATAGAATATATCACTATCAGTCAGTATTATTGGATTTTCTAAATTAACACACATGTCCTTGAATATGGCAAGTTTGGCCTTCCTGGCACAGTAAGTGTCATAAGCATACTTATTTTCGTCATCCCCAAATCTTCTTACTTTCGGTTCTTCTCTGATTGAAAAAAGCAACGAATACGTGGGCAAAAGAAAAATGTCTCTGGCTGGGTGGTGTCCTCTGCAAGTTGTATTTAGAACTTCGAGTCCACAGCCATTATAAAAGGGATTAGCCTTTTCGTTCTCTTTAACTGGCAGTAGGAATGATGTACACAAAGCTTCACATCCATCACACTCATTCTTCCTTGCAACACAACCCTGCCGTGCAACCCATTGCCTATCTAATCCAGGTGCACCTTGAAGCACCTCATTTTCTACCACCTCTGCAGTATATTGACAAGTTTGGAAAAGTAATTTTCTAACCGCTGTCAAATTCCCAACTTTGAGTTCCGTATCAATCCTGAATCTTGACAAATGATCGTGACAATCAAAGCTCAATGGAATTGTTTTGAATTCAGAAATGTTCAATCCATGACACAGCACACAGTGAATATTTTGAAAAATTGCAATGTTGTCATTAAAAACAGGTGCTAATGTAAGGAAATCAGGTCCTTCACAGTTCTTTTTGGTCCTAGAGTCCAAAAATTCAGCTGGACACTTATCAATAACTTTAAAGTCCCATTGATTGATTGAAGACAATCGCTTACAACTGGCATATTTTCTGATGAAATTAATATCACCTTTGAGATGGCTGTGAATGTAATATTTCAAGAGACTAGAAATGGAATTATTGGTGTCATGAAGACTGTCTAAGGAGTCATCAGACCAGTCTCTCAACACTGGTGTGTTTCTGTTAAGATTAAGATGATGAGAACCTCTGCATAAATGCCAGTAGTCGTAGCAGCAGTCTCCAAAGTCAACACATGCTGCATCACACTTGCAATACTTGGCACACCCTCTCATGCTTAATCCTCTCAAACCGCAAAAATAATGAACACTATTACAACCAATATATGAACAGCTCGCTTCAGTACATTTTTCCATATTGTCCAAAACTGTCCCCATAGCATGCAATATGCTTGAGTTTAACAATTCATCTGAAATAGGAATTGCAGAGTCAGTCAGGGCTAGATTTAAGTTCAATTGGACCCGTATTTTATTTTGGTAGGTGTTTTTATGATGATGCCAAAGCATAGAGTCTCTTCGCAATTGCTCTAATTGAATTCTGAATTCCCTGTCCCTCAGCTCTCGATTGGGTTATTTGTCCCCCATATCCCAGGGTCAATTCTTTTTTGGATTCCCTGTCCTTTGGCCATTTTACTTTTCAATTCCATGTCCTTCATAACCCCCCACCCAGAGCCTCATTCATGTGGTGTAGATGTGCATGTCAACCTTTGATCTTAAGTAATAAGCAAATGGATAAAAGTAAGCAAGTTGTCTCTGAACTGCCAGAAATCTAAATCTATGTTATTCAATTACAGCAATTTCAATAAGTGTGAGTTGCTTGGAGCACTTGCCATAAACTTTCTAAGCTACCTCTAATTGGCTGCGGATCAGTCAAGAACCAACCAGAGGGAGATAAAATGCTAGGTAGCAAGTGGCATTGCTCTTCATACCTATCGAATTTGCAGTAACGAGAAAATACAGTTCAAAACCCAAAGTTGTATGTTGATAATCGCTAAATTGAGTATGACCATCTTTTAAATTTTGTTAGGAATACATCTTGATTCTAAACTAAAATGACATTATCACATAATACATTAATTTCTTTCAGTCATATCAGGTTCATTTATGAAAACCCAAAATATTCACGATCATTATGTTAGAAATCAAAATAGTTTCCAAATACCTCCAATTTCTCATGAACTTGCTAAACAGTCCATAAGATTCATAATTTCTTAACAATATTTCAGAGCCTTCCATTAACGACAGAATATATATCCATTAAGCTTTATACCAAAGATAAGATAATGTCGTACTTACAAACTTTTCCAAGATTGAGCTGTTGAGTTGGGACATCACTTCGAAGGCAATACGCCACACTGAGCAGCAAAAAGAAGCGCAGCATCATTCTGGTCACCATTTTATCAATGTGTCAATCAGTCTTTGATGCTTAACATGAGCTGTTAAAAATATTAGAGCTCTTTGCAGATTTCTGTTGTTTTACTAATCTTCTTATTAGACGAGGACCTTTAGACATTTTTGAATTAGTTTGTTTATTGACACATATGCTTCAAGATATGATATGCACTGAATCAATTGATTAAACCGTAAACTGATATTAACAAATTGTAAAAACATTTTAAAGCCAGTGACATCACAAGTCCAAGTCGAAAGTTCGTTTTGAAACTGTTTGTACCACTAAACCGCAAAGATATAATTGATTTAATGGAGTGGCTAAGTCGATAAACTTTTCTACTCTGCAAACTCAGATTATAAAAGTTTGTAGCTCAGGATCTTTGAATCCATGCTTCATTTTTGCCATCATACTTACTCGTATTAACTTACTTTTGGCATCCTTAGAGTTATCTTCAAAGACCATCCTCACACATGGCTAACTAACCGCACCACTAACTCAGCAATGCTATCGGCCACAATGATGCCTGGCTAGTCAAAGGCCTCTATATAAGGTGCCCAAGCAGGCCACTCGAATGGCAGTTTCCCCGCCTTCCCCAACCCCTTCTGGAACGCCCTCGAATAAATCATTGTATGACGTGGAAGTAAACAAAATCACAGTATTGTTGACTCTAACAATTGCATGGGAATGCAATTGCTGTGCGTGTTGTCACTTCTATTCTTTGCGAAGGTAATTAATTTTGTTATTTTGCAAAATGTCTTGTAAAGTAGCAATTTACCATACGCAGTAATATTAGCTCATAACATTAATGATATTATTGTTTGCTTTATTCAAAATTCCAGTTGTTCTCCTTTGTGGTATACAATTATCACAATGAGGTGATTCAACTAAAGATACATGATTATTATAATATGCAGCACTCCCTGAACATGCTAATGAATAGTTGTATTTGCCTGTTCAAATAAGAATATGAGCAATCTTTTGTTAGGGACCAGTGAAAGAGTAATTAATTCTGAATTACTTGAAGTTGTACCAAAAAGCTTATATACCCAATGTAAAATGACTATTTTTTTCTATTAACATAACAGGTTGCACAACAATATATATACACTCCCGGTCAAAAGTTTGGAAACACCATGTCGCTTGCCATTACTCCATTAGATTAGAGTTACACAAATTTGCTTGTGGGTGCAACGATTCTTATCCGATCATAAGAAAATATATCATAATAGCAAGTGGAATATTGCAGGTATTCTCTGTATGAATGGCACTCAATTTCCTTTGTTGCTCTGAATAATATAGATGGGTTAAAACAAGTAGAGTAGTAGACCCAGCATTCTATCAAAGTCAGAGAAACCCATACTAAGTGAATCTGCTCTAACCTCACCTCTTATGTCTAATTTGTCCTGCCATGATTTTTTTCTAACACCATAAATAATATAACATAAATATTCAACCAAAACATATTCAACTAATTGCTGACAATTCTCAAAATAACCAGAATATCACAATCATGATCACAGCACTCCTGAGTAAATTTCAAGATTTAAAAAATTCAACAAGAAAACCGAAAGTGCAAGCTTATAGAGCAGGGTCAGGAGAACATTTTAAGACAAAAACCGAAAAATTCTGTTGGGAAAATTTTGAGTTATATTGCTTTTACATTTTTGGTTTATCACACTCATACTTTCAGTTGTTAAAGACATTTCGGATGTTTGGGGAGACAAATGTTGATGGTAAGACATTATTTCACATTACCATTGTTTCCATTTTAGATATGTTTAGACCAGAAATATTGAGCAGGGTGTGATAAACACATGTGACTGCATGTTATAGAAATTAACACACCTGCAAGTAAGTTTGCAGCTTTTAAATATTGCCTCTGTTAATCCCTTTGAATCATTTATTGTATTCAGGCCAGTTTTGCAAAATTAAATGTATTACATGATATATGAATGTTTCGTGCATTTTCTCATAACAGAATTCTGTGTTATTTGTCATCATATATGTCTGTGAGATTTTTATTTATCAATATCTACAAATGTCAGAAGATGCAGAAGTTAAAAGAACAATACCTTTGCATAATAATCAGCTTATAGCCTCTATTAGACATCTTTTATAGTGATTATTTGACCCATCATTGCTCAATTGTCTACCTTTGTGGTTGTTTGTGCATGAGTTACTCTCTCTCAATGTCATATTGTGTTTCAGTATCAATTGTCAAGCTATTTAGCATCTCACGCTCATACTATAATGGCTTGGATGAGTAAGTTTGTCCATTAAATGAGTTTTTTCGTCCTGAAATTATTGCAAAAAAATATTGTCAGTAATATTCAATTACTCTGAATAATACTCACTTCTTTGATCACAAAAAGCCACTTTTGGGGTTTAGTTCTTAATATTTGTGCAATGTTTATATGATACTATGAGGCAATTTATTTAAATCACATTCAGTCTTAGTAAGAATGATCCACAAATTAACTCGTTTGGAATGTCATATTTTGATGAAAAGCACTGCGAAAATTAAAAAGAAAGGCTAAATTAAATTCAAATCAAGCTAAAAGCAGGTGAAACACTCACAGCAAATGATCGAATCAATTTACTGGGACTACAAATTCACTTCTTTGATAAATATGCATCTGTATGTGTTTATCACACTCTGCACACTATGTTTAGCCAGTACATATGTAACACAGATCCAATTATCATGTAAATTAAACAATGATATCTTACCAGCAACACATCCCTCTCTAAACATGATAAATGACTTTAACAACTTTCTCTGCCCCCGTGTCACCAAGAAAATATGAGTGTGATAAACAAAAAATTTTAAATGAATATAACTCAAAATTTTTTCAACAGAATTTTTGGGTTTTTGTCTTGAAATGTTCTCCTGGCACTGCTCTATAAGCTTGCGCTTTCGGTTTTCTTGTTGAATTTTTTAAATCTTGAAATTTATTCAGGAGCACTG
The DNA here is from genome assembly GCA_026936325.1 of Platynereis dumerilii. Classification (NCBI taxonomy): domain Eukaryota; kingdom Metazoa; phylum Annelida; class Polychaeta; order Phyllodocida; family Nereididae; genus Platynereis; species Platynereis dumerilii. Next base: position 117,643 of record JAPTHN010000245.1, read on the forward strand.
TGTGAGATTATTTTATTCAAGTTACTAAAAGCAGTTTGTATACATGAATTGAAATATACATGGATTAATTAAACTCGATTGTACATCGCATATTGCAAAGTCTTCTGAGAGACAACGCCTTTGTGCACCTATTACGTATAGAAGTAAAAGTGAAATTATTCTATGAAAAAACCATCTTGTAATTTAAAAGGATTATTCATTCGCTTTTGTTGGTTTAATTGGATACAAAACCCAATACACCTAACTTTAGTTTATTATGCTGCTCAGCAGAGAAAGGGAATAAGTGAACTTGGAATGCAGTCGTTGATCATCGAATTCCACTCTCCATCCGCCTGGCAGTGGTGTGTGGATTGGTGTCTTACGCCAATAAACTGATGCCCTTGTTTGCAAGTGACTGTGATGTTGTCTCGAGCAATGGCTGATGACTTGTCCACTGCACCAAACTGAAGATGTGGGATGCTGCAGACTGTGGACAGCTCACAGTGATGTAAATAGTTTCGGCTACACGTTATTCCTAAATCGCTGCATTTCTTGTGAGAGAAATTGCATATATTTGTAGAATCAGAATAGTCAAATGTTCTGAAATGAAAGAGGAAAGACATTTTGGAGACATAGTTTGACTTATTATCTTTCTGCCGTGAAAGCAGAACTCTCATAGCTTAGTATATTCTCCACTTGGACCGCATCAGCCAATCACAATCTCACATTTTTGTCCACTATTACCGCTATATTAGGCAAAGAAAAAGACATATTGGGCTGTGAAAAGTTATATTGGGCAGTGAGAAGTTATATTGGGCAGTGAGGATTAAGTGTCACACAGCCCGATTATTTGAGCGCTGCAAGCCCAAAAATAGGACCCATTACAGGGAAATTTTCACCTTCAAGAAACATAATAAATAATATTATTATTTTTTCAATTATATGTACCAAAATAATACAACCGCAGCTATTACTAAACTGAACCAGGAATACTTGACACTCTTTTCTTTGCAAAATATAAAAGATAATTATTGTTTGTTCAGTTATTTGTACCTGTATAATATAACTAACCTGCACCAGGAGTACTTGATACACTTTTCTCCAGAGAAGTGCTGGGTGCAACTCTTGTGTTCCAATAGTGAAGTCCGTACTGTTGTGAACAGTTAAAGTCTGCCAAATGTCCAGGCCCACTGAATAACAACAACAGAATTGTTGATGCGAGAAAGTGTTTCCTCTGAAATGCAATTGTAAAAGAATTTTATGATTAAATAATGAAAAATGTAGCAGTTTACAGTTTGAGGCTAAAAGAGGATTGTCTGAGTTTTAATTGGATTATAGAAGCACTGAATGGTCAACTGGATGACTAGTCTGTTAATCAGAGAAACTGTCAGTCGGTCACTAGTTATCATATTACAGTTACTTTCCTTTTTTCTGTTTGTTACATATATATTTATGTGCATAAATGTCAATGTATTGTGCTCCTTGTCAACCTTCAGACAAAAAGAAGACCGCTGATCTGCAAAATGGTACACAAAGGTGGTTAGATTGGCTAGATGGCTTGAAGTACATGGACCGCATGCGCAGGGTACCACAGACCTGCACTGCTTCAGGTATCTGCATGCATAGATTCCAAATTTTTCATGATAGTCTCTTTAATTTCTAAGCTGATACTTAGTTTTTGTCATTAACAAAAGTCATTGAGGGCCAAATCCACCAATAAAGGCAGATGAGATGAAGCTTGGATCCCAAGGTTCTTGAACACTGCCTGTTTTAAGTGGATTGTTTCCACTGGAGCGTCTTAATTGCCGTTCGACAGACTATGGAAAAAGTCTTTGGCCATTGTCTTCTGTAATTTTATCTTAGCCAATTTACTAGTCATTCATTATATATTTTGTGTTACAAATAATAATTAGTAGTTTTCCATTTCCTTATGAATTTGTAGAAAGTTTAATAGCTATATTTCAATCATTTAGCTCACACATGTTTTATTGTTTGGTTAGGTGCCAACATGGTTCACCAGAGAAAACATGTGATTGTCATTTGCTTCATGAACCCCATTTTTGGGTAAGCTGGTTGTTCTATCATTATTGTGTTTAGTTCATTAATAAATACTTATTTCTTATTATTAGTTTACAACTACTTGAATACATTTCATACAATTAGTGTTTGTTAGAAATGTCAAAACTTGTATACATTATGACACAATGTCATTAGCATTTAATTATGTCAGATATATTGTAACCGTTTCATAACTTTGTGACACTGTCTCTTTATGTCATTCAAGATTTTATATTATGTTATTCATTATTTGTATCTCTTTACAGGGTTTTTTACGATGAATAAAAATCATCATCAACATAGCAATGTAGTTAATTTATTGCTACAACAATGGAGCCCCCGGAGGATCATGACCACTTAACACCTGGATTAGCCAAAGGTGGTTAGATTGGCTAGATGGCTTGAAGTACATGGACCGCATGCGCAGGGTACCACAGACCTGCACTGCTTCAGGTATCTGCATGCATAGATTCCAAATTTTTCATGATAGTCTCTTTAATTTCTAAGCTGATACTTAGTTTTTGTCATTAACAAAAGTCATTGAGGGCCAAATCCACCAATAAAGGCAGATGAGATGAAGCTTGGATCCCAAGGTTCTTGAACACTGCCTGTTTTAAGTGGATTGTTTCCACTGGAGCGTCTTAATTGCTGTGTGAAAGCCTATGGAAAAAGTCATTGGCCATTGTCTCAGCTATTGGTTTGAAATATAAATAGATTTTTTTGGAATGTAATGAAAGACTGTTAGCATGAAAAGAAATACTTTTTCTTATGATGAATTGTTTATTTGCAATAAATTCTATGATTGTAAATGCAGCTACTCTGTTGAATGAATTTTTGTCTAAAATATTAGGCTGAGCAAGGTGCACAGTGCTTTCGTTTCCATGGAAACAGAAAAGTAATTTTAACTTTTCCAACAATTTTATTCGACTACACGTACTTCATATAAAAAGGCACATCAGAAAAATTGGTTGGAATTTTCTGAACTCCCCTCGTACACATGATTTCCTTACACAATTTAACAACATTATTTTTCCTTGAAGTCGTACATAAAAATCACAAATTTTAACTTCCAAATTTCAAATGTCATAGCTCAAAATACTGTCTTTAAATTTTCATTGACTGCATGCCTTACATTTGCAGAAAACATTATTCACGCACATGCATAAATTATACACAGATATCTCTTACCTTGGAATTGGTAGGCATGTTTGTTCAATAGTCTCTGATGAAATAATTCAATTCAGTCGGCAGGAACCTTTCTGAACATTCTATGCAAAAGTGAAAAAAAGGTATTCTTGTATTGGTTCAAGTTTATGTAACAAATCAATCAAACAGAATTAAAAATGTATGAGTTTATTAATTTAGTAAATGTTATATCTTTTCAAAAGGACACAAAAAAATTGATTGAGGTTTATTCTTCTGCATTGTGAACAAACTAACATGTGTTTAGTAAAATAACAAAATTGATAATTTTGGAAACAATTATCAATTGCAGTAACCTGGTTACAAGAGATGATTTCTCTCAATAGTTAAGTAACTTAAGCCGGAGACATAGGTTCCTGTATGCCCACTTCCGATGTCTGGATTCATCCTGACTCCCTTGACCATGGTACACCAGGGCTTGTCAATTTTCAACGAAGTTTGTAGTTTAAAAAAAGGGGGACTCAAAATATGAAATTGACTAGAAGAGTTCATTGGTACCAATAATTTTTTAAAGGTCCTTGTAGCTTGGTAAATCTTGATTTCAAGTTTTAAGGTACAATTTTAATTCAATATTTAAAAAAACTAACTTTTTTACAAATAACACACAACTTTTGGTCTTAGTGATTCAACATCTGTTTTCTAATCATAAGATTGTCTTTCAATACGGTAAGCACTGATGAGCAGATTTTTCAAGGATGGGTGACATTTGGTGTGACTGTGAGACACATTAAACTAGCATATATCATTATTATCATGCCATCCTATATCACATAATATTCGCACAGCGAAACGGCCAAAGGCCGTTTCGCGAAGCAAAACTTAGCACAAGAAAGGTTTCAAAAATCTGTGCAGTGATGGTCTCAACATCAATGGTCGACAGCAGGAAATTAGGTCAAGTGGGACCAGCTTCTTATCAATGATTTAGTTTCGAATTTAACAAAACATGACATATTCATATTCAAAAGTGTCTTAAAAATTCAATTTTCTCCATTAATATTCCCTGTACCTATTATTTTTATGGAATAGTTAATTATAAGCTTTGACAAGCTAAATTAAATTATTAACATGTGATTCATTTCATTTCAAAACAGACAACAAGGAAACATAACAAAATTAAGGTTACATAATCTTTGTCAACTGATGATTATGTAACAGTGAGCAATTAATCTACATGCAGATCATGTTATTGTTTTTGTTATCACTATTATGTAATATCAACAATCTAGCATAGACTTAAATTTGGCAGCTTTCAGTGTTGTCTTCCTTTTTAGTAAGTTTTTAATATTTAGCTGATTAACTATCAATTCTATTTATTCTTAATCCTATTTATTTGCTATCCTATCTATCTATCTATCTATCTATCTATCTATCTATCTATTTATCTATCTATCTATCTATATATATATATATACATTGTATTTTTGATCTATTTTATCTTTCTAATAGTTTCTAGTCTAAATTTCTCTCTATTTTTCTATATATCCGTCTTTCAATTTTTTTGAAACAGTAACATAACTGCCTTTTGAATATGAAATAAATTTTATGAAAGTTATGGTAAAACCATAAGTTCTAAAAAAACTTTTTAAGAGCTGCGCGAATTTCATGGCTGTGCCATTTACATATTATATAGTCAAAATCACATATAATGGCCAAGTATGTGGCAATGTGGACAACTTTATGGTACAGGAACAGAGAATGACATTTCTTTATGACCTCAACAAGGCATATAGTCTGTTTAAGACCAAGGTGCAGTGAGGCGAATTCATGCTGCGAAAACCCCCCTGCACTGCCTGCAGTGTAAGAATACAGGCGATTATGTGAGCATTAATCTCGTTCATTGGTTACCAGTAAACCAAACATCTGCGTCGTGGCTTTTGCGGAGCCCTTGCGACGCAGACTGAATCACTTCCATAGCAGAATCAAGTAGTTCAACAAATCAGCTGACAAATTAGCCTCCCACAGCATTCCCAGAATCTAGCCTGCCTATCAAACTTCGCAGAATGCAGCAGTATAAAGCAATGAACTGCTGTGCCCTAATAGTTACATTGCACACATGATAGCTTTTAGTCTAACCTTAAAAAATCGGCGAATTTCAGTCTTCAGGAGTCCTTCAAACAACTGGCGCCTGTTATTGTTCAAAGAAACATGCGCATCAAAGGAACAAATCAGAGCTCACTTGCCCTTGTTTAGTAAATAAACCCACGTGGTTACAAGCACGTGTATTTATCCCACCTGTCAGATTTTAAGAACAGTGTCATAGAAATTATGAGATCCACTTCTGTTTTAAAAAATGTAGGCTGATGTTTGCAACATATGATTGAATTTGCTTTTTTGCATTTGTGACTATACAGTAAACTATATTCAATTAGCTATAACAGAATTAGTGTCATCAATGCAAGGAAAGGGTGACACTTTGGCCCATTGAAATTGTGAATTTTGCGTGAGCTTTGATTGTTTTGTGGTGAAATGTAGTACTAGTGTCGCCCTCTATTGAATACATATGAACTATTTTATCATTGAGAAAGGCACGATTCTGCACTGCATCGTCCTGACATCTGTCAAAAAGTGGCTTATCAAAAAGGTCATATGACAGGGAGGGGGAGCAGGAGGAGCCAAACTGCTGGTAATTAATTAGACATGCGCAATCACGGCAATGCAATAACAACAACAATGATGCCAGCGATCGCTATAACCAAGTTGTGCAGGTAACAAGACTCAGAAAATCTTTGATTATGTAACAGACAAGCAGCGTCCACTCATAATTACTTTGGGTTTCCTTGAGGCCCACCACAGAGAATAGTAAGGTAGGTTTTCAGTTTGCTCAAACAATGCTAAACACCTCTAACAGTGATATTTCTGTCAACTACTTGATAAAAACATCCAATGAGTTGGAACTGCCTAACTCTTTGGAGTTAGGTTACCAGCTGCTAAAGAAGCCATGTACAAAACCATGAAAGCCAAATTCTTGCAGAACGAAAGAGCGAGGAACTTTCTATTAAAGACTGCAGACAACATATTAGCCGAAGCGACAACCAGTGAAGTACGGGGCACTGGCTTGGAATTGAACGACAAAAACAATTCTATCGAGAATGAATGGAAAGGACACAATGTAACGGCAATGTATCGATTGCAGTGCGACATGAAATAAATATAACATACAACTGATCAAAGGGTGACGACAGCAAGATGATATGTTTCTTGTTTTGGTAAAGTGATAATTGACTCTCTGACTAAGCATTATATTGTTCCTCACTATTTTGGAACTAAATGGCAAGGAAATACGAAATTCTATTTTATGAATTTTTTTTTTTGCCCAATGGTTTATAAAAAAAGGTTAATATTGTGAAAATCAAAACTTTTATTCCGAGCCCCTTGGAAAGTCCTTTAAACTAAATATATCTCTTTGAAATGGTAATGAGCTTTTCCATAAAATTATGTTCTTTAATTTGATGCTCCATTGCATAATATGGGATGCATTACCACTGAATGGCAAGGAAAACTTCACAGTAAAAAAAAATATAGAAAAAAATTCAGTTTTTCAGGTTTGCGTGGACTGACTTTCTTGTACCGTAGAACGGGGTGACTTTGAACAGCCGAGGTGACTTTGAACAGCCGGGTTACTTTGAACACTTTTCTGAAAAAGATTGATCCTCTATGAATGCAAAGCTAAATGAGATACTGGAAGTATTTGACTTCTGATTATATTCTTCTAAAGCCTAGTTCTTTCTACATGAAGTCATTGAGACTGGAATTTTTTTTTCATGATTTTGATGAATACACTTAGCATGCTTCTTTTTGCATGATATCGTAGCCTTCTGTGCCCACAACAGTACTGAATGACCCTGGCCTTACAAATACTTGCCTTATTGTACTGTCACTCAAATACTTCAAAAATCCACCAGAAACTTGTTGAAGGCTATTCAGAAAGACCGACAACAAAGAATATAAGTGGATGGTGTTGAATTGTAACAAACTTCGGGTTGACTTTGAACATCACATTGTGCTGGTGAGCGCAGAGACCGTCACATTTCCCCGTAAACTACATTCACAGATATATCATATTTCATAAGACAATACATACAATTCAATGTCTGAAGCACATTTCACTATATTAGGCAATCATTTAGCTCCAAAGGCACGGAGGTAGATCAAGAATAAAAAAAGTAAAAAAAAAATTAAAAAACCAGTGACAAAATTTTAGGGAAAGGGAATTAAGCCCTGCAAAATTCATAAATACAGATTAACATTTGTTTTCTGAAAATTGATGATTTTCTTTCATTGAAACTCACTCTGTTCAAAGTCACCCCGGATCTCGGGGTGAGTTTGAACGCCCATTTATCCACTGAAACAGGCATATACATGATGTCTATCTCAAAATGCCGATGCACAAGTTAACTACATGCCAGTGGCAAACATTTCATAACATGAAATTCCACATAGATCTTATATATTTTTAAAGATAAGGGAATTGAGGTGAAAACTGTTCAAAGTCACCCCGTTCTACGGTACATAACCTCGAATATTTAGAAAAAAGGCTGGTTGGGACCACCTTTGTTTACATATCCTTGCTATAAACTACATTTTGGGTCGTTTTGAACTATTTTTAAGAAATCCTATCTCGGATAGTTCACGAGTACTGAGCCACCTCAAGGCCGCACATAATTGATCTTTAGATTCTCGGATCTTATCGAGGCACCTTTTCCAGGGTCGGTTGCGATAAAATAACAAGCTGTTATATAATGTCTATTCAATAAAAGTTGTGGCTATGATCAAATTCCTTTTTCTATGGGGAGAACATCTGCAGAGTCAGGTGATTTCCGGTTGCTAAAAATTTAATGTCTGGCTAAAGGTGCAAAAACAAACAACCCATTCATTTAGATGCTTCCAACTTTATTATAGTGACAAACTATAAATACTACAATCCAAGGATTCATTTTTGGCATGCAGAGTTAATATATATATATACATATATATGAAAGATCATTTTAATCAATACATCCAATTTACAGAGTTTGCGCAACAAGAAGTCTCATGGTCAGATCTATACTTTCATGTTATCAATCAAAGACCTGGTTTTTGCTCACACCAAACTGTGAGTAGAAGGGAGGACTGGAGCCTACAAAGGCATTGAAGTGCTAGTATAGGAAGTGTTTGGGTTTGCAAGTGTGAACATCTGCTCAGAAAAATGATTAGGTTGTGCGGCACTTTGTAAGTGAAATACCGGGTTTGAGGCTCAGTCAGTGAAATCGAGCCGGCAGGTCTTCATTCATATTCATCAGCTAAAATCTGCTTTCTGTGACAGTATCTGCTGCTGTGTTTATTGCATTTCTTCCAGTTGTCCCTTCTTGGTTTTGGGATACCGCTTGTTGGTTTTGGGATATCATTTTCCTGTAATGACCAATAATCCCAGAAGAAAGGAAAATATGGAGTCCATGGAGTCCATTCATTACAACAAATACGTACCAGAATTCCTCAATACCTGTAATATATGGTACAAGGGCAAACAGCCAAGCCACTCCCATCAGTCCTCCTACTTTGGCAAACACCATCACCATGTTGCGGTCTGAGGCAGCAGCAATTTCTGTGTCGTTTGGGAGTATATGGCAGATGGTGACAATGGTCAGAATGTAACATACAGCATTGATGAAAAACAGGAAGAGTGAAGGACCAATGAAGAAGCCGATCAGATACAGTCTTGGCTCAATGAAACATATGCCACTGCTTGATCCATAATTCAAAGGATAAGTGGTGAAATTATCCAGACAAATGGGGATCGACATCAACAGAAGACTGAAAATCCAGCAATAACTCAAATTGCGAGTTGACATTCTGCTTTTTTTCATGTACCAAGGCTGATAGATGTTTGAAAATCGATAAAAAAAGTCAACAGAAACAAACGTCATGATCAGAAAACATGTCAGCCAAAAGTAATGCTGTAGCACTCCAATGGCAAGACACAAACGTGGTCTTGAAGTAAAGGTGGGAATGTGGCTTATCTGAAAATGAAAACATTTTTAACTTCATAACAGCATGCATTGCATCTTCTCAAACTAATCCTACCCTGGTCATTCATCACCTGTTTTACTAAACGTAACATCAGAGCACAGCCCACATACATAAATGCCATTAGCTGAAAATTATGTACTTCAGATCCACCTTCTGGAAAAATTTGCAAACAAAATACAAATTTGAAAAGCAGGATGATAATCTTTAGGATTTCTATATTGGCCCGCAATTGAAAATCACATTTTAGAGTCATATTAAAAATATACCTGGTGCCAAATTTACTGAACTGTCATTCTAAGCTCAAATAAGTAATAAAGTACCTGAAAAATGTAGACAAATACTTTTTCATGCTGTGAAAAACCCTGTTTTGTTTAGAAATCAAGCATTCCAGAGCTCTCAAGTAATTTTATGCTATAAAACCTATTTATCTCGCTTAATTATGCAAAAAGAGCAATTCTACAACTTGGAAGTGTACATCAATACTGCACTTTAAATCTATCTGTTCATGATCAAAACTGCAAGTTGAATTTACATAGAATTCGGGGGCTTACTAGCTTTAACAAGACAAAATTACAACATACCTGGAATAGAAGTTGAGCCCAGAAGAGTGAAGCAGCAAGCTGAGGGATGGAGGCAACCACAACTGAGCGGAGTGATTTATTTGTGACATACAGACAAACTGTCACGAAGAGAAACACCATAGATATGGCATTGCACACCAATGTTACAATTCCCAGGTATCTTGTGCCATATCTTGGCGTTCCCTTGCAGAACAGTGCCATAACAGATGTTCTTGTTTTCTTCAATTCCTTATCTGGCTTCAAATTAACAAAAATTAAGGATTCATTCAACACTGTGATGTACTTGTCACCACCTATATCAAAAGCTAACATGACGTCACCCGAAAAATTGAAAATGTTAGCCTCACTAACAAGCATTTCGTCAGATCCTTCACACAGGTTTTGGTCAACCTGATCCTGGATGTCCATGTTAAATACAATGAACTCTCCTGAGACACCGTTCATTGGCAGTAAGGGTAAGTTTTTTCCAAAATCATAAACATCTTGAATGTCTTTTAAAGTCTTTGAAGTAATCTGACATAACTCGTCTTTTGACCGTAGAGTGGCAGCAAAAAGTTCAGTCATTCCGGGCACATTCTTTATAAGTTTATGACATTTGCTGAGTTCAAGTCTTTCTAAAATTGCTTCTGATATATCTAGTCCTGTGGGTGGCAACCTAACTATGGCCATTACTCTATAAATGAGTGACATCCCCCTTTGCTTTGGAATATAGAATATATCACTATCAGTCAGCATTATTGAATTTTCTAAATTAACACACATGTCTTTAAATAAGGCAAGTTTTGCCTTCCTGTCACAGTAAGTGTCATATACATACTTACTTTCGTCATCCCCAAATCTTCTTACTTTTGGTTCTTCTTTGATTGAAAAAAGCAACGAATACGTGGGCAAAACAAAAAAATCTCTAAATGGGGCGTTTCCACTGCAAGTTGTATTTAGAACATCGAGTCCACAGCCATTATAAAAGGGATTAGCTTTTTCGTTCTCTTTAACTGGCAGTAGGAATGATGTACACAAAGCTTCACATCCATCACACTCATTCTTCCTTGCAACACAACCCTGCCGTGCAACCCATTGTCTATCTAATCCAGGTGTACCTTGAAGCATCTCATTTTCTACCACCTCTGCAGTATATCCACAAGTTTGGAAAAGTAATTTTCTAACCGCTGTCAAATTCCCGACTTTTAGTTCCATATCAATCCTGAATCTTGACAAACGATCCTGACAATCAAAGCTCAGTGGAATTTCTTTGAAATCAGAGATGTTCAATCCATGACACATAACACAGTGAATATTTTGAAAAATTGCAATGTTGTCATTAAAAACAGGCGCTAAAGTAAGAAAATCAGGTCCTTCACAGTTCTTTTTAATCCTGGAGTCCACAAATGCAGCTGGACACTTATCAATAACTTTAAAGTCCCATTTATATTTTGAAGATAATCGCTTACAACTGGCATATTTTCTGATGAAATTAATGTCACCTTTGAGATGGCTGTGAATGTAATATTTCAAGAGACTAGAAATGGAATTATTGGTGTCATGAAGACTGTCCAAGGAGTCATCAGACCAGTCTCTCAATGCTGGTGTGTTTCTGTTAATTTTTAGATGAGGAGAACCTGTGCATAAATGCCAGTAGTCATAACAGCAGTCTCCAAAGTCAACACATGCTGAATCACATTTGCAAAACTTTGCACATCCTCTCAAGCTTAATCCTCTCAAACCGCACAAAGAATGAACATTATTACAACCAATATATGAACAGTTCACTTCGGTACATCTTTCCATATTGTCCAAAACTGTTCCCATAGCATGCAATATGCTTGAGTTTAACAATTCATCTGAAATAGGAATTGCAGAGTCAGTCAGGGCTGCGTTTATGGTGACTCAAGCATGGTGGTTAGATCATACAGATTCTTCTAAAATTTTGCACAGGTACTCTATAGGACCCATACAATTCAGAAACGAAAAACAAAAAAAATTCACCGACTCGTTTGGTTGCCATGGTAACGGCATGTTTTGCTTGATGATGCTTAAAAGTCATAAATTGAGTTTTTGGTTATGTACCACAGAATAAAGCATTACATGCATTGTCACACAAAAACGTCAGAAATGTCTTCCCAAGGATTTACACCAATACATTTGCCATAAATTTGAAGAAAAAGGTTAAAATACTTTTTTCTGTAAGAGCTCAAAGGGCACCAACACACTAATTCATTGCAGATTTTGCATGCATCAATTTTGGCAGTAATCAAATTTTAGGAAAACGATCATACAGATTTAAAAAATAATTTGCATGTATCATAAACAAGTTATTGTCAAAAAAATGGCAAAAAATTTTAAAATTTCACCGAGTCAGAGTCATTTTTTTACTGCAGTACCATGACTGTGCCAATGTCAATTTAAATAAAAAAAGACAATTTTTGACACAGTTGACTGAAATTAACTGAGAAATTTTTTTGGATAAAGCTGAGAAGCTGAAACTTTAAATTAGCATAGAATACGTGTTACTGCTTTCATTAAAAAAATAATTATGCTTCTTGCTGCATTAGATCTCATTTAAACAGCAAATTACTAGCTGCCATTCTGTTAAAAAAAAGAGAGCAGAAAATGGTAACGTCACAACTGTTTCAGGGCCTGCAGCAGTGTTGTGACGCTATGTTGCTAGGCAACCAGGCTGCTCAGAAGTATGTGCAGTGTACCCTTATTATATTTGAGTGGGTGTTATTATTATGATGCCAATGGATACAGAGACAATAGACCAAATTGAATAGACAAATCAAGAAAATGTCAAATGGCAGGGGGTTCACAACAAAAAATCTATTAAATAAATTTGCAAATATAGGCCTTCTAGTTCTTGATTAATTTTTTTACATTAAACTTTCTTGCGCTAGGGATAAAGTATTGATCTAAACCTAAGCATTAGACAGACACACTTTCCAGTTATCCAGTCAAACAATAATTTTCTCAAGGTGACACCTGGCATAACTTTCTGAAATTGACATATCATTTGAAGTCCTTGGTGGGCTATATATAATATATATATATATATTATATACACCAGTTGAAATTTTTGATCAGATTTAGTCTTAAACACCATTCACATATTGACAATTTTGTCACTGGTTTTTGTTAGAAGAACAGGTGTCTGAAGCCCGCTAATAGATTACATGAAGTATCCAAATAACCCTTTGTTACATTTTATAATAAATAACATGAAGCCTGCAGAAAACCTTCTTTGAAAATAGACCACCAAGGTGTATTTCATAAACTGCGTTATATGGCTTTTAAAGAGTACTCTCTAAATCAACTTACAGATGATTTCATATTTGTAGACTTTTCTGAAATAACAAAAAATTTCGCAAAATTTCTGGTCTGACATCAGAAAATCCTGCCAAGTGATTGGTCAAGCTGCACATAGCGTGTCACTTTTTTTCAGTTTGCTTCAAGCAAGTGAAGTTGGCCGGAATAATGATGTCATAATTTTGACCAATAAACTGCAAAGGCCAACTTGATATTGTGGCAGTTGTTCACACATGCCAAACTGAAATCCACATGAACTCTTACATTTCCTCATGAACTGTTGTATTTCACAGTCCTTTGTAACTGTTGATTGCTATTAAATCAGTCTCAAGCTGACTCTGAATGGCTTTACATCTCTGAATGCTAAGGGACTGTTCAGAATTGAATTTTATGACCAGGTTGAAGGGGGTGGTAGTTTGTATGGTTTTACTTGAGTGGGAACCACCTTTTTGCACATTACCTGGGGCAATGGGAATTTTTCCCGAAAGGGTACACATGTTTCAAAGGGGGTTCTTATTTTTCACAACATGCTTAATTGACAAATGAATTTTAAAAAAAGAAAAAGAAGGTACTACAAATATTCGTAAAACCGAAACCAAAGGGGGGTATCACTTTTGACAGAGAATTCTATCAAAACTCTCAAAAGTCATAAATTCTCAATGGTCCATCCGGACTGGAGGATGATCCAGTGATGTGGCCAACGTTCGTATGAAAATCATAGTGGGAATCAAACCAGGGACCCAGCGATTGATAGCCCATTGTCATGTAATCTGAGCAATGCCCTCCTCTGAGAAAATGTTCCATTCATGTTTTTGTTAGTTTCTGCAAAAATCATTATATTATGTGGATCATCTGATCCCAATCATTAGAATGCAGAGTATTGGACTTTGAGAATGTGTGTACTAAAATGTGTGAAACACAAACAGAAACTCTCACTTGAAACAGCTAGAGTCAGTTCCATTGAGGTTTATTCACGATTGACCATATGGCCAGACACCTTTTGAAGTTGTGTCACAGTTATTGCAATTCTATTGTATTTGACAACCCTTTCAAAACTCTCTTTTGTTTTTGACCAGAAGTAGTTTGGCAGAAGTGTACAACAGTTGCATCCTGGAGAGAGTGCAAGCAACATGAGAACTTTCACTTGATTTGCAAACTCAAGGATTAGGTCCAGGCCTTTTATGTAAACTGTTGAAGAGAAGTGAAATGTCACTGACATTGGTATTTAGCCAACCCCCTCCCAGTAATATGCTTTCTCAAATTTTAATTTATTTCAGAGACAGCGAGAAACTATTGGGGGGGGGGATGTTTCTTAAATGACAGATTATCTTGGCAAGGCCAAAAGGTCCGATGCATTTTCAGTTTGGAGCAATGGTTTTTAACTAAATTTGAGTTTCTGACACATTTTATATATACTCATTTTATTCTCCCAGAAGGCATAACATTCCAAGGGGCGTATCTAGAAATGGCCTGAGGGGGGGGGCATAATATGGGGTGACAACGGGGTGCTCCGCAGCTTTTCCTATCTTTCCCATGTTAATTTTAGGCCTGAGGGGGGGCATGGCCCAATGGCCCCCCATAAATATGCCACTGAACCTTCCAAACACATGTTCATATTCACATTTCTCTAGATAATATAATATGAGGGAGATTTGGAGTTTTATTTTATGCGGCACTAATGATTATTTATATTAAGCCTGCAAAGTCCCCGAATTTCATTTACAAAATTAAATACATTTTTCCTAAAAAAAAACTTTTTCTCACAAAAAAAGTATTTTTAAAAAAGCTGCAAGCCCCCCCAGATATTAAATGGTCTCTACCAGCACATCAATTGGTCATTTATAATCAATCTTACATTTTTTTAATCATCAGTCTGTCTATCCATCTATCATATCCATCTATCTATCTATCTATCTATCTATCTATATATATATATATATAATATCTATTTTCAATATCTATCTAGCATATCCATCATATCTATTATAGAGAGATAGAAAGATAAATATGGTAACTGCAGTCCTCTAAGCTCACTTCTGGGCACTCACGAGGGTTGATTGATGAGATGGGAGAGAGAGCAGGAGTCCTCAACATGTTACACATTTACCCTATGTGAGGGATCTTTTACTTCCCCAGCACAGACACAGATACAAGGGACTGCCAATTTAACGTCTCATCAGAACAACATTCAGCTGGGATTTTGCTCAGGAAGGTTCACTGAAAATTTTGGGTTCCCCACCCCGGGTTCAAACCCATACAGGCAAAGACCCTCAGCGGAGCAGGTTGGCACCTTAAGCACTCAGCCACCCAACCTGATATATCTATCTACTATCTATCTTTCTATCTGTCGATGTTTTCTTTTTTCAAATATTCATACTATTAAACACCCATCTTCTTTCAAATGCTACTGTGTATTCTGGCTGGCTTTTAAAGTTTCACATAAATTAATAAAGTATACCTCTGTTGATCTTATTTTGATTATCTAACAAAACTGTCAGAATTGGTGTGACACACCAAGTAACGCTTACAAGACAATATAATTGTTTGGAGTTTTGCTCCATTGCACATGCAATCCAAACAATGTTATCAGACTTTAAAATGCATGTAAGTTGTCTTTTTAATTGGCCTTTCTTCTTTCTCTAATTTCATAAATATGCACTTTAGATTAGTTGTAACTGCACATAAATTTGTTATGCCTTTTTGAGCTCATAATTCTGCATTAATACTTAGGCCAAAAGGGGACTATTTCTCCAAGAGTAGGATTGCCTTTGACCACTTGCTGGTGAGTGAGGCGTCTGAGTCAGAAGTTGTCAAATACAAAAGAAAAGCATTGATGTAGGGGAGTGCTCAGGCTGTTGTCAACACCCAAAGGTGTTAATCTGTGCTTTTGGCCATATGGTCAATCGTGAATAAACCTCATTGAGGAGATCAATGGATTAGAATGCCATGGTCACCCATGTAAAACGCTATGTCACTTTTCAGGAGAGAGTGGTGTCATACCTTCTCTCAACCAATGAAAATTGCAGGAAAAATGATGTATTTTTTACCTCAAATGTCTACAAATATGAAATCATCTGTAAAGCTTTCTGTGTAATAGATATCAATACTTTCAGTATAGTGATGCATCTTTGGAATCCATGTTGATCTCCACTGTACTGGAGTCACACAATTAAGGATCATTCAATACTTGGCCCACTGCTCTTTATCATTTATATCCTTTTGCCTAGAGTGTTTTACATAACAAATTCTTACATATCATCTATGCAGATGAAATATTTCTTTGTGCCTCTGTGAATTTATGTGGCGTAGACATAGATGGTCATGCGTTATCAACTGATCCATTTTGCGTCGCATGTCAATTTTTTCTATTTTCTGATATATCATCACAGAAGCATAGCACTATTCAGTGTTTCAAACAGAACTTAATTATCTTGTATATTTGTCGAGATATGAGCACTTTTGTGCCTCCCCCACTCATTGAAATATGTAGACTAAAGCGACGGTTTTTAACGCTTTTCTCAAAACTGATGTTTTTTAGTAAAACGTCTGTAACTTTTCTACTACTTAACCTATTATAATGGGGTTTGTTGCAAAATGATTCTGACTAGTTCCTTTAATGGTTAATGTTGACACTTTTTACATAAATCCCATTGATATGAGCGATATGAAATCCTGACAGCAAAAACTGACATTTTTTCTTTAAAATTCCTCTAAAATCCCGCCTTCTACTTGTGTTTCCAAGTGAAATTCACCAAATAATTTTTTTTAAATATTCCTTTTAACTGAGCATGTTCTAGAAATTTGTTGTCCTTTTATGAGCCTACAAAATTACAACACAGGAAGATTTCTGGTCCATGGATCAAAGTGATTGGGAATTAGCATAAGAATGATGAATAGATAGATGGTAAGCACAGCCCTGTATGGCCTGTTGTGGCTACTCACAAGGTTACATTGATGAAATGAGAGAGACAGCAGGAGTCCTCAACTTGCTACATGTTTTCGATCTTTTCCTTGTCTGTCAAGCATGGTTTTTGCTTTTTAAGGGTACATTGAAAATATTTGCGATCACAAACTGCATCATTTTGCAGTATGCTTTTTGTAGATTACTTCTGAGGTTGAGAATGACATCTGCTTGGATTTTCCTGAGAAGCACTCAGACACCCCAAGAAAGACATCTACAGCACAGCACATGACCTAAAATAACTATCTAAAAAAATAAACCATGATTGGGACAGTGCAGAGGGGCTGATTTCTTCTCTCGACAATATTGCTGCACAAACTCCGCTACACCGACTCCAGATCCACCCCTGATTCAACATTCTGGGCAACAGCTTTTTACTGGTTTAAGTGATTTTCAAAAGGATAACAGTGTTGTAAATTAGAGAATATTTCCTTTCTTCTGATGTCAAATATGTTGAAATAACTTAGGTAGAAGTGGTAGAAAAGTTCTATCGAATATTTTGTTTTGAAACTTTTTGAGACAAATCCACCATTTTAGCAGACCAGTTCATGACGCATGACCAGATGACATCCTTTGTTCTTAAACAATAAGTAATTGGATGAAAGTCAGCAAGTTGTCTCTGAACTGCCAGAAAACAGAATCTATGCTATTTCATAGAATTAAAGTCAGTTGATTACCAAAAGATTTATATTGATAATCGCAAAAATTATTTTGTCCCTACCAATCATACAATCTACATTGCAAAAATTTGAGTCAGAAATTGTACTCTTTTTTTGCAATAATTGTGAAAATATGTACATTAGTTGTAAAAATATTTTCAGAAATTTTGAAAATTGTGCGATAATCGCTGAAAAAATGTATGAATTTTGTAGTCCATTACAGCGACGAAGTCAGTTTCAACAGACTTTACAATTACATCCTTGGCAGGCCTATTCAAGCATGAGCCTTTCCCCCCTCCCCGAGAAGTATGCAGCCAGGCAGCCATTCTCAGCTCACACAATGCAAAGTCACTCTACAATCGCCATCCTTGCCTATAGCCACTTAAGTACCCATTTACACCTGTGAAGTGAAGCAAATAGTTATGGAGGATCTGCTCAATTCCTCCATGCCATGGTCGGGAGTGGAACCTGCAACATCTCAGTTACCAGGCGAGCACCTTGTCAACTAGGCACCTCTATAATGATATTTGAGATTCTTCCATTAATGATGAAATATTTATCCATTCATTTGATTGCTTCATGCATTACACTAAAAGGTGAGATAATGACTGATTATTCATACAACTGCGATATTCAAGACTACTATATTTGCAACAGAGCATAAAGAGTAAACCTTTATGCTTTTGAATGAATTTTTTCTAATTATCTTTAGTAATTGTCATTTTAATTCTGTTAGAAAACTTTGATCTATAATTTTGTATTTATTTTTAAAAAAATTGTATCTATTTTAAAAACGTGAAGGGTAATGTTGGACAATGGACAATGGACATGGATGCCTGACCACTCGTGTGGATGCTCTTGGCAAGAAAACGAAAAATATTGTAATAATTTCTGGATGACCCTCCAGTAGGGGACTACTAGGGCTTACATGTGCTTTGGGAGGGTCTCCTCTGTGGTGGTAATTTGTTCATGTACTCTGTGTGGGAACAAATTATATTTGGAGTCAACATCTGGAATTTACATGTGTCATTTCGTATTTTCTAAGTTATTTCTATTAGGCCTATATTTCAATTAAATTAAAAGTGAGGGAAGATGTCATACTTACAAACTTTTCCAAGATCAAGCTGTTGAGTTGGGACATCACTCCGAAGGCAATACGCCACACTGAGCAGCAAAATGAAGCGCAGCAGCATACTGGTCACCATTTTATCAATGTGTCAATCAGTCTTGACTGAATGTGCAACTTGAAATGTGAAAACAGATTTACTTAGGTAGTCAATCACCTTTTAATTGCTTAAGCTTGGATAGATAATGACTTAATCAAAGTTGGTAGCTCAGGATCCTACGAGTCACCTCTAACAACCATCCTCACATGCGGCTAACTAACCACACCACCAACTTCGCGAATTCTCTCAGCTGCAGTGCTGCATGGCCACTCATAGGCCTATTAAATTGGTGCCTGAACAGGCCACTCCCATGACTGAAACTGCACTGAAGTAGGGGAGACCTGGCCCAGTTGTCACATACTTTGCTGCGCCAACTTGGTTATCTTTCAGGTCTACCAAGTAAGAAATTTATTTAAATCCTGGAAAATGTTCATGTACAACCATCAGTCCATCACTGTAATTAGTGGCAGGCACATCCATGAAGACAAAGGGTTTGGATTCTGGCAGGTCAGCGCATAAGGTTGGTGTTGCCCTACTTTTCTTCTTACAACTTTTTGTGACATTATCTTACTTGTACATTTTTCTTTGAAATTTGATGCATTATAAATCTTTTTGAACCAGCCACAACATGCACTTATGTAATTAAACATCTTTGTGTTCCCTTAGACTTTGTGAGCAGCATAGTTCTAGTTTGAGAATGTGCTCAATAGATTCATTGGTTAGTAAACTTATTGGGGGAGCGAGTAGCATCTGCCCAATATTCCTTATCCGGATTTTAGATAATTTCGAATAGCAAACCACAAATTTTCTATAATATTTTTATAATATTATATCCTTTGCCCAAATTTGAACCTCCTTTGCCCAAATTTTTAGCATTCACCGAATTTGGGGGAGGGGCAGTATTCCCGCCTGCCCCAACCTCTTCTGGTATGCCTATGAATCAATTGCATAATGTGGGGGCTAACAAATTCATAGCATTATTGTTGACTCTAACAATTGCATTAGAACTCCATTGCTGTGTGTGTTGTCGCTTCTATTCTTTGTGAAGGTAATTAATTTTGTTATTTTGCAAAATGTCTTGTAAAGTAGCAATTTGTGATACACAGTAATATTAGCTCCTAAGATTAATGAAATTATTGTTTGCTTTATTCAAAATTCCAGTTGTTCTCCTTAGTGGTATATAGTTGTCACAATGAGGTGATTCAACTAAAGATACATGATTATTACAATATGCAGCACTCCCTGAACATGCTAATGAATAGTTATATTTGTCTGTAAAAATAAGAATATGAGCAATCTTTAGTTAGGGACCAGTGAAAGAGTAATTAATTCTGAATGACTTACAGTCGTGACAGAAAGCTTACATGCCCAATGTAAAATGACAATTTTTTTTATTAACACAACATCTTGAACAACAATGTATACACTCAATTTCCTTTGTTGCTCTGAAAAATATAGATGGGTTAAAACAAGCATTCTATTCAAGTCAGAGAAACCCACACTAAGTGAATCTGCTGTAACCTGACCTCTTCTGTCTTATTTGTCCTGCCATGAGATTGTTTCATTCAAGTTACTAAAAACAGTTTGAATACATGAACTGAAATATGTATGGATCAATTAAATTGGATTGTACATCGTTTATGGCAAAGACTTCAGAGAGGTAATGTCTTTATGGTCCTATGCGAAGTAAGAGTAAAATTATTCTATGACAAAGCCATCTCGTAATTTAAAAGGTTATTTTTTCAGTTTTGTTGGAAAATGGGTACAAAACCCAATGCACTTTTAGAACTTTAGTTTCTTATGCTTCTCAGCAGAGAAACGGAATAAGTGAACTTGGGATGCAGTCGTTGATCGTTGAGTTCCACTCTCCATCCGCCTGACAGTGATGTGTAGATTGGTATCTGCCGCTAATAAACTGACAGCCTGGGTTGCAAGTGACTGTGATGTTGTCTCTAGCAACAGCCGATGGTTTGTCCACTGTAGCAAACTGAAGATGTGGGATGCTGCAAACTGCTGACAGCTCACAATAGACAGACTTTTTCACTTGATTACAGCTTATTCCAAGATCACCACATTTCTTGTGTGAGTAAAAGCACTTGCCCAGTCCAGCAGAATAGTGAACCGTTCTGAAAAAGAAAGCGGACAAAATTGAAAAAATTGAAATCGACTTAATGATAATTACACCCTTTTTAGATTTTCCTCTAAAATATATCAAGATGTGGCAAACAAACACTGAGCTTTAAATTTCACACAAATGCCTCTCTTTCAGACCTCGGTTCAAACATAAGGGTCTATTTTGTTTTTCTGTTTAAATTTATGTGGTAGTTTTTATTAGTTAGTTTTTGTTGAACCTGGGTCATTCCATATAATATTTTTGGTGTGTGATAATTTCACCGTCATGGTGCACATAATTGTTGTACATGCAAGTCATAGTGGAAAACATTTGGAAGAGTTCTTCATGGGTATACTTTTCAGGAGATTCAAAGTGCTTCTGATTATTACACAGCCCGACAATTTCAAAATTCAAGAAATTGTTAAAATTCCTCGATTATCATAACAAATTATTTCCTGACCGCATTCCAACCAAACATAATTGGAACAAAAGGATTTTGCATCCAACATAGTAAGCCTATGCATGCTCTGTCTTCTATCCATTTTAATTTAAGATGTTTTAACTCCTTTCAGAAAAAAAAAACATTCTAAAATCAAGAAAAAAAGGTGTATGCCATTTGCATCATACACTGTAAACTCGGCTGCTGCACTCTAAAAAAATTCAGACAAAATTGGTTTTTTAGATTCATCTATTTGTCTATCAGGAAGTTATGTAAACATGTACTTGTACTACCTGCACCAGGAGTATTTGACACACTCTTCTTTGCAGAACTCCACAGAAGGGCCTGGTGTAACTCTGGTATTCCAGCCAGGCAATACATAATGCTTTTTGCAAGTGAAGTCTGCTGTATTTCCACAGTCACTGAATAACATCAACATAATTGCTGATGCTAGAAATTTCTTCCTCTGAAATTAAATAAGGAATTCATTAAGCAGTCCACAAAGATATCAATCAGGTTCATGGATTAAGATATAAACATTTGAGCTCACCTATGATATTTTGCCTATAGATATACAAGATGTAGAGAATCTACATGTATGTGGGTCAATCATTCGTCCATCGTACTAAGAGTGAAATAGGTTAACCTCAAAGTCCTGGAATATTAACCACTTTTTTGTTTCACAAATGGGGAATAAGATCGTACATCATAAACTTCAAATGCATTGTGGAACCTCTAAATATTAATTTATTTGGCTTAAATTTTGCATGTGTAATATTGTGTTTGCTTTACTTGTGTTGTCATCAATTTTGAGTTCCAGATTGGGAGTTTCAGGAGACAGGATTTTTTCATACAATATATTTACTGTAGGCCTAAATATATTTGTGAGGCTGATGAATTCAAAGTTTTATCACACCCGATGCATGAAATTCAGAATATCTTTCAGAAAGATATCTCGGCTTTTGGGCAACTAAAAGAAAGATATTGCTACCAATTTCAATATACATGTATATATGGTATTGCAAAAAACAAAATCAGCCTTTATATTTTGAACGAATGATTTTTTAGTCGGCTCAACCAATTGAGTGATATGGTTTCATCATTTGTTTGAGCTGACAGTAAGCTTGCAATTGTCCAGCCTAGAATTAAGGGCTCCTGTATAGAAAAACAAAGTTGATGCTGGTGTGCAAAATCACTCTGCATGTTCCGGTTGCCTGCATCTTCACAATAATTATAATACGAGTAGTATCAAGAAAGACCTCAACTGATAAAATACAGAAAAAATCTTAATCCAACTTTGACAAAATTGAGGAAACTTACCACACAGGAGGCAATAAGATGCATGCATGTCATGATGATATTATCTCTTGACAGTGTATGCGACACTGGATAGTCTTGTCGAAGGGATGAAATGCATGACGGTCAAAACTAATAACCAGATTTTATTGTCGGTAAATGTATTAACGGACCGTTAGTAAATTGTTGTGCAAATCTGTGAACAATAGGTCATAAATTGAATGCACTGATGAGCTCTGGATGATGAGCAATTTTTTATGCCAAAGAAATAATATATTTTATGGAACAGGTCATGCAATAAAATCGACTATTCTATAAAATATGTCTATACACTGGCAGTAAAACAGTGTTTTGGCAAAGTTGATGTTTGCAATGGTAAAGTTAGTCTTTTTAAAATAAATAATTCCTTGTTCAGTTTTTCAGTTTTGGTTAAATAAATAAATATTTTTCGGGCAGTCTTGAAGTAAATAATTTCTGCCTGGAGTATTTCTTGATAAGGCATTACGTCCATGGACAGACGCATAAATGTATTGATGGAAAGATAGATAGATAGCAGGGGCATATCTAGAAATTACCAAAGGGGGCAACATGCAGGGAATTTCAGTACACTTAAATTTCTTCCTGCACCTGCATAAAACTGCAGAATTCTGCAGTTTCCTGCAGAATTCTGCAATTCTGCAGAAAATTCTGCAGTTCTGCAGTTTCCTGCAGAATTCTGCAGAAAACTGCAGAATTCTGCAATTCTGCAATTCTGCAGTTCTGCAGGAAACTGCAGAATTCTGCAGGAAGCTGCAGAATTCTGCAGTTCAGTAATAAATTCTGCAGTTCTGTAGGAAGTTCTGCAGAATTCTGCAGTTCTGCCTATACAAGAATGAGGACTGTGAGGAAAACAAGTGGGATCGCAAAAATTTCATTTTACAAACTGCTGTATCTGAATAAACTTCCATGGTCGTTTTGCCTCTCTACTCGGCCAATTCTCAACCAAAATTCATTCAGAAAAAAGTTTCAGGTACCCTAGAACCAGGTCTATTGATTACTGTAGTCAGTCTTTGTCCGTCGTTGTTTCTTTTTGCCGTAAGGCCCATTTTTCGGCGATCGGTCAGATCGCAAAAATGTCATTTTACAAACTGCTGACAGTGATCTATCAAAATAAACTTCCATGGACGTTTCGCCTCCCTGCTCGGTCAATTCTCAACCATATTTCATTCTGAAAAAAGTTTCAGGTACTCTGCAACCAGGGCTATTTAATACAGTATTCAGTCTTTGTCCGTCGTTGTTTCTTTTTGCCATACGGCTTTTTTCGGCGATCAGTGTGCTCGCAAAAATGGCAATCCACAACTGCTGACAGTGCTCTGTCAAAATTAAACTTCCATGGACGTTTTGCCTCTCTGCTCGGTCAATTCTCAACCAAATTTCATTCCGAAAAAAGTTTCAGGTACTCTGCAACCAGGGCTATTTAATACAGTAGTCAGTCTTTGTCCGTCGTTGTTTCTTTTTGCCATACGGCTCTTTTTTCGGCGATCAGTGTGCTCGCAAAAATGGCAATCCACAAACTGCTGATCACAGTGCTCTGTCAAAATTAAACTTCCATGGACGTTTTGCCTCTGTGCTCGGTCAATTCTCAACCAAATTTCATTCCGAAAAAAGTTTCAGGTACTCTGCAACCAGGGCTATTTAATACAGTAGTCAGTATTTGTCCGTCGTTGTTTCTTTTTGCAATTTTTTCGGCGATCAGTGTGCTCGCAAAAATGTCATTCCACATACTGCTGCCTGGTAGAACTGCAGAATTTGCAACAGAACTGCAGAATTCTGCAGCTTCCTGCAGAATTCTGCGGCTTCCTGCAGAATTCTGCAGTTTTTTGCAGATTTTTTTGAAACTGCATAATTCTGCAGTTTTCTGCAGAATTCCGTAGTTTTTTGCAGAATTCTGCAGTTTTTTTACAGAACTGCATAAAACCTCCCAGGCTGCATATCTCCTACAGAATTACAGATTTTGCTGCAGAAACTTTTCAGAAACGCTGCAGTGACCCCGACCCCCAAATCACAACCCCCCAAATCAATGTTTCCTTGGTAGCGGCAAGCTCAATGTCAAAGAGGTCTGAACTGTACAGATGCAATACACTGGTGGCAGGGAGCAGCAGAACTGCAGAATTCTGAAGCTTCCTGCAGATTTTTTTGAAACTGCAGAATTCTGAGGCTTCCTGCAGATTTTTTGCAGAATTCTGCAGTTTTTTGCAGAACTGCAGAATTCTGCAATTTTTTGCAGAACTGCAGAATTCTGCAGTTTTCTGCAGAATTTTTTTGAAACTGCAGAATTCTGCAGTTTCCTGCAGAATTATGCAGTTTTCTGCAGAATTCTGCAGTTTTTTACAGAACTGCATAAAACCTCCCAGGCTGCATTTCTCCTACAGAATTACAGATTTTGCTGCAGAAACTTTTCAGAAACGCTGCAGTGACAGAGGACTACCAAAACCCCGACCCCCCAAATCACAACCCCCCAAACCAACCCCCCAAATCAATGTTTCCTTGGTAGCGTCAAGCTCAATGTCAAAGAGGTCTGAACTGTACAGATGCAATACACTGGAGGAAGTAACAGAGGTTCAGAAATCATGCGGGGAGCAGCAGAACTGCAGAATTCTGAAGCTTCCTGCAGATTCTGCAGTTTTTTGCAGAACTGCAGAATTCTGCAGTTTTCTGCAGAATTCTGCAGTTTTTTGCAGATTTTTTTGAATCTGCAGAATTCTGCAGTTTCCTGCAGAATTCTGCAGTTTTCTGCAGAATTCTGCAGTTTTTTGCAGAATTCTGCAGTTTTGTGCAGAATTGCAGAATTCTGCAGTATCCTGCAGTATTCTGCAGTTTTCTACAGAATTCTGCAGTTTTTTGCAGAACTGCAGAAAGAAATTATATACTCCTCGGGAATTTGCTGCTGTCTGTGGCATTTCTTGTCAACCAATAGATAGATAGATAGATGGGTGTATAGATGGATGCAGTGGTTATAGAGAAGGGGGGGGGTTGTATTGGGGGTTTCCCCCCTCAGGCCCCAAATTAACATGGAAGAGATAGGAAACGCCATGGAGCACCCATATTCACTACAGTTTGTCTCGTCTAACATGCGAACTGGTATTTGGCACAATTCCTCAGCTCATGGAGACCCTACAGTAGAAATACACATACTCACATGTAGATTGGCCATTTTGCAATCACATCACCACATTTTCGTGATGTTTAAATACTGTTTTAAGTCCGATTTTCGGCAATTTCGGACAACGGCAGCATATTTTCGCGTGTTTACATTCTTGACGCAATAACAATGGCCTAAATTGCCGTGACGTCAAAAAAATGCACTACAGTGCCACTCACGACTTAGCTCTACTAAGTTTATTAATTTTTACTGCTTTTAGTTCATGCATTGCTTTTTCACAGCCTATAGAATCTGTGCTAAATTTGAGTTCGCATGCTAGACGGGACAAACTGTAGCCCCAAAACGGCCGTGACACAATCTTGTGTCGCAGGTGTAGTGCTCAACCTATGCTTTGTCTCCCATCCTGACAACTGCATTGTCAAGATGGGTCTTCCTATCTAGCTGTCACCGTGAAATAAATAATTTGCCGCCTAGGAAAACTCAAAGCCCCCCCCCCTGGAACTTAAATGGTCGGGAGGCAACATGTTTCATGGACATTTAGACCTTCTTTACTGCTTTGAACCCTAATTTGCATATTTAATGTTGTACTTATTAAGAAATCATATATACTTTTCAAATCCATGAGAAATATTTTCGTACTTATTCACAATTGCCTAGTTAATATTGTGTATCATGGAAAGAATGCTCAACTTAATTAATTCCTTCAAAAGTTCATCTATTTTGGTTTTGCTCATAAAATATTTATTTAAAACATGTTAACACGGGTTGCTTACGATAGCATCTATTGAATTAGGCAAAGTAAGCGTCGCCTGTGCCTATATGAATTCTCAAATGAATGTATAATTATGTAGATGTTGTATACAATTTTCATATTTGGCTAAATAAAAACCGTTTGTTTATCAATTATTCTGTCTGTCTGTTTCCTTCACAGAAAAACACTTCCTCGCTCAACCGTTCCAGGCATTTCTCAGAGGTTATCAGCACATCATACACCTCATAGGTGTCCATGCCATGTTCGTAATCTAGTAAGAAGCCGCCAAGTTTGGCTCTGTAATTCTTAGCCAGGAAATGGATCGCCTCAAATATTGTCTCAGCCCAGAATCTCCCTTCCTCTCCATATCTCTTCAAATCATCCTCAGTGGTCCACTCTGGTCTGGTCTCGTTGAACTCTGTCAACTGCTGAAGGTGTCCATATCTCTCTCCTATGATATTTCCATGTTGATTTTCAATTTCTTCTGGCTGCAAATAACATCATACTTAAGGTGACTCAACCGTGGTACATTGCACATACTTCTGAGCAGCCTGGTTGCCTACTAACATAGCGTCACGATTGCTTCAGGCTGTGAAAAAATTGTGACGTTACCATTTTCTATGTTTTGTTTCTAACAGCACAACTGCTTGTAAATTGCCATTTAGATAAGACCTAATGTAGCTAGAAGCATAATTATTTTTTTATTTAAGCCGGTGACATCTATTCTATACTTCCTGGAAGTCTCAGCTTCCCAGCGTCATCCAACAATTTTCAAGGTCGAGTTCATTCAACTGTGTCTAAAATTGTCTTTATTTCTTTAAATTGACATTGGTGCAGTCATGGTACTGCAGTAAGAAAAATAGCATGCAATGCATGCACCGTGTCCTCGAGCAATTTAATAACCCTTATAACTCAATGAACAACCCAAAGTTATGATGCCATTATGATGCCCAGTGTTTACACTGTTGCACTAGATGCCCTGGCTTTAATCTTATGTCTCACTGCTAAATAGTTAACTTTAATCCCCCAAATTCCTCCTTGCTCAGCAGACGATTTCCGAGAAGCATCTTCTTCTTCTTCCCTTTGGCCCTTCCGCCCTGAGACAAAGTGGGGTGCACCACAACCTGAGATTTATACTTCAGCCAATTACTAAAGATAGACAGATAGACAGATAGACACATAGATAGACAGATAGATAGATTGATAGGTATATTGATAGATCTATAGATAGAATGCAACTTTTAACAATTTATAGAGATGTGTTAATGTAATGATCATATCCCATTGAGTTATAAGGGTTATTAAATTGCTCGAGGACACGGTGCATGCATTGCATGCTATTTTTTGTTTTTAGAATGTACACAGGTCCCATAGAGCGCTGGTGTAAAATTTTAGAAAAATCTATATGATCAAACTACCATACTTAAGTTGAGTCACCTTAATAATGGACCAGTGCCACAAGTTGGAAAAATTTGGAATTTCTGGTGAAATTGGCCAAAAATCAATAATCACTGATATGCTACCTGTGTGTTATTAGATTCCAAATCCAAAAACGCCACCTGGTGTATTGTAACGTCATCAGAAGTGACGTCATGGTGATGTTGATTTTTTAGGACTAAAACGGCCAAAAATGGTCAGAATTGAAAAATTTAAAAGCCTAAAAATATCTCCACGAAGAGTAGAACACTGTTATGTAATCGGTTTTGCTCTAGATTCAATAACAAGAGCGTGAGAACGCGAAAACGGAGCGGGCGTTAATGAATCCAAAAAAAAGGTAACTTTCTTCTTGGATATGGATTGTGTTCAAAAATGATAATAAAGATAATTACATTTATTTGTCGGGAATTATGGGGTATTAATCAGTTATGGCCCTCGGTCAGGAATCATTTAATGCCCTCGTCTGGCGGCTCGGGCATTAAGTTAATGATTTCTGCCCTCAGGCCATAACTGATTAATACCCCATAATGCCCTCCAAAAAAACGTTATTTGGTCAATAACGTCACTTCTGATGATGTCACAATACACCAGGTGGCGTTTTCGTGGGCGTAAACGGCCATTAACGCCCGCGAACTGGGCGTTAATGGCCAGACAATGCCCTCTAAAATGATAATAATGACCAATTATGCTAGTAAATTTAAACATGAATGTGAAGAAAATACTAACTTAAAATGCAGTTTATTCAAAACGAAACTTTGTTTCTTCAAATACCTCTGCAGCAAAGACTTTTTAAGATATCACTATGAATCATGCACACGTTTTGTTGAATAATATTTGAAAAAAAACAAAAAAAACAGATTTTTCATTATTTGCCTTCTTATACCTTCTATGTTGTAATTAGCAGGTAATGCCGAAAGCAAGCTTTGCACTTTTTGTCAGCCATAAACACAGGGCCATTGTACTATATGATAGGTTTGACTAAAAACCATGTTGTACATACCAATGGAAAGCTAAGCTCAAGTGTAACAACACGATATCAAACAAGTGAAGAATGCAAGAATTCCAGCAACAAGCCTTCATCAGGAAGTACCCGAACAAGAGAAGTCCCACAGAATGTTTGCAGAATGTAAGAGCGTCGCGCTGTTGTCAGTCTTACTCAAGCCATCACAGCTTCTGGCACAACAGCCTTAGCCACTTTAAGTGATATATTCCTGACAGACAAGGTCATGAGCAATGCATTGGTATATCAAATTTTCCGAAAATGATTCGATCAGTGGTTTTTCTGTGGCATCAAAAATCACATTGCACTTTTAAGCTTCACCTGGGACACACCAACTGAGGATTACCAAAGGTGTATTAAAAAAATATAGAAACATCCAATTGCCATTTTTCTTGATTCACAAGATGCCCACCTAATCAGGGAACAGTAATGCATTGCAATTTTGATCCTAAATCCATCCCTTTTCCTGTATCTGAAAGTTGTATGCAAAAATTTTGCATGCAGTGTCCAGGCGGGACCCCAAAAATGTCCCTAACTGCAATCATGTATCACTCATTATCTCAAGACCAGTGACATACGGCTGCTATTTACATCAAAGACGATATTTTTGCCTATCATTCGATCCATAATACCGGCATAAATTCCTTTATGGGGCTGAGATATGACCTAAAACGTAAGTGCATATTGGCCCAAAACTGGAATTTTACCAACTCACGGCACTGGACCTAATGCTTTTTGAGCATTGGTGAAAAGATGTGATGTGCATGCAAAGCTTCAGGTTCAAATCATGTGTTTGAAAAGTTATTCCTTTTACGGAAGACAAATATAGTATTTTTACAGTTTCCATTGACTTGTACAATTTGCAAATGTATTTGAAGATAAAAGATCTGTACCGTTTTTCCAGCGCGAATCCAGAACAATGTATTTTTCATGACGTAAGAAGTGATTTGGGTCTTCAGAAAGCTATGATTTGATTGACCTGTTTGTTCAAATACCTGCAACAAAGATATCAGAAATTTGCAAAATATATAATATAAAATAAAATAATTAATTGTTGTGAAGTGCATAGTATACAGCCATGGCTGTAAGTACCAAGTTTTGCAACTAAATCTGTGACATCACAGTCTTGAGATAAAGTGACCAACAAAATGGAAAAATGCAAAGCTTCGAAAACGATAATCTAATCAGAACAAAATAACCCCAATTAACCAACCTCCAACAAAGCCTTGGCGATGAGGATTCCCAAGCGGCAACCAGGGGACAGGTTATCAAGAATATCCCATTCGTGCAGACAAACAGTTGTGTTCCACAGCGGCGTCTTCCTCAGGTCCTTCCACTTTAGATGTTTAAGACTCTCGTGACCAGGAGCACCATTTATAACCAGCTTTTTTCTTTTTAGTGTTGTCAGTTTCTGATCTTTAATGAAAACAGGCACAATATCAACAGATATAACAAGGCCATTGTATTGACCTTCCTTTTCCCATGTAAACTTCCACGGAGTAGCAGCTGGAATAGGTCTTAAGGCAATCCGGTCCCACTCAATTTCAGCCATTCGTTTCACAAGGTACTCATGAAGCCAAAGACTTGGAAAATTATTCTCATCAAAAGGTTTTTTCGTCATACATATCTGTAAATCGACTTCATCAAATCTGCCAACCTTCAGTTTTTCACGTACGGATCCTGCAATTCTTACGTAAGCATTCAGGAATCCATCTTGGACAACCATCCTCTCAAACAGCACTTTGAAATTCTCTTCTATTAGTAAAGCAGCAGAAGGCCAAAAAGTGCAATATTTAAGGAGGTACAGCGCGGCGGTACAACAAGCAGTGTCATATACCAAAATATGCAGAAATTCCTCTAGTTTTATGTAATGGCCTTCAAAAGTGTCAAGAATGGGGACTAACTCGGCAGAAATGGTTTCCATGGCAACAAGTCCCCTAAAAAGAGGAAAAAGTATATTTACCTTAAAAATGATGGTGTGACTGGAGTTTTTGTCACATATGTCATTTGACCATGCAATTTTGTTATGACCATGACCCTATAGCTTGTAGTGAAATTATATTGTTTTGCCATTATCGTGGTTGCCATGGTAATGCAATGATCATAACAAATTCAAGATTTTCCGCCAAATACTGAGTTTATTGCTCTTATAAAGTAGATAATTACAATTTCGCTACAATATTACCCTCTACAGATAGAATTTTTTCTATACTTATCAATGGCATGTAATAATGATGGAAAAAATCTTTATTCTGCATTGAAATTGTTACCAAAGCAACAATTGTCAACAAACTGATTTTTTTCATATTTGCTGCTTTCTCAGCAGTTGGTTGTAGTATTCGTCAGGATTGCACATTTAATGGTCAGAATACCTTTTAAATATGAAATAGGCATATTTCAGTTTGCACTCTCAATATTCAGTAAATCTAGAATGTCAAAAATCTTTAGTACATACAAAATGATAATTTCAAAATTTCAAATGGTTGCTATGGCCCTTGTTTTGTTTATTTTCATAGCAACAGCCAGCTCAATTCTGAGTTCATGTACATCATACACTCCAAATTATTGTGCTCAACAAGTTCAACAGTATTTCATTATAAATTCTTATCTGACAAATCCTCCAGGTATTTGTGCAAGAAATACCTATCATAATGTGGGAAAGATCCCGATAAGTCAAGACAAAAATTGCACGTCGCCACATTCGCAAATCAATTTACCTGGGTATACTGATATCAACTTACATGTCTCTCTCTTCGAATCATTCAAATTTAGTTTTCTTTTAAACATTCGGCTGTTAATGGATTGGCACAGCTTTCTGCTCCTTGTTCTTCAAGGATTTCAAACCCTGGAAGTTGAGCTTTACATTTACAGTCCGCTGTACATGATTGATCAGCCAAGAAACAGCTGCAGGATTCATCGCATGTTGTACATGAACAAACAAGGTCATCAAGCAGCTCAGGTGCCGCACATGGTTTTGTCATCATCCTGGGATGGACAGAACCTTCCTTGGAGATGTACCATCCGTATTGTTCCACTGGAGGAAGCTCTTGCATTGGCATGTGAGCCTTTCGCCAGATCATCTGCTGGTAGGTGCATTGCAGGACGTGCTGCTCTGCGGCATCATCAGTAGGAGGAAGTTTTTTTGTGACAACTCCTTTTTGGGCATTATTCGGGTGCCACAGAGGGGTCCCCCTGCATGGTGTGAATACTTAACGGGACCAAGTTTTTTGGTGCCCTAATAATGTCCTTTTGACAAAAAACCAATGTTAACAGGACTATCATTGTCCCATGGGGTTTTTACGGCCATTTTGAATTGAAGTTGACGACAGAAAAACATCTTCTAGAAATTACAATTTTAAGTATCTCAGGAACTATTCAAGCTACATTCACAAATGGCACATCTATTTATATGTTTTTGGACATGTAGAATCTGGAAAAGATATTAATTTCCTTCTAAATTGTAAATATCACGTCGTAATGGCCAAATAATTACAAAAAATCACATTTATGACATATTTCACATTTTTTCAGTTTATTCAGCATCAGGCAGTTATTACAGATCTCTTATTAGTGTGCCATGTTCTTTTCAACTTCCACATTGCTCTTGTAACAATTTGTCAGTATCAGCATAATGATTTCACAGTTGGTATATTCGCAGTTTCAGCTGTGTCACTTGGAACCCATACTGATCACACCATTAAAAAGCCACAATAAGCTGTTAGATTGTTGCTCAACATTGATTATTCAGTTTGATGTTTTAAATAAATCCAAAAAGTTACAATAACCAGCTATATATAATGCATGGATTTTGTGTATAACTGCTATCAGTTTTAGCACTTTTGCGATTTTGTGACCTTTCAGCAGCACGTGTGCGGTAAAACCACTGGTCATGTTGCAAGAGGGGTTCCATGGCATGCACCCTCTGGAATAGTTAATGCCATCCAGTGTTTTTTTATGTCAAATAGTAGGAT
Source organism: Platynereis dumerilii (assembly GCA_026936325.1). Taxonomy (NCBI): domain Eukaryota; kingdom Metazoa; phylum Annelida; class Polychaeta; order Phyllodocida; family Nereididae; genus Platynereis; species Platynereis dumerilii. The sequence continues at coordinate 150,705 of JAPTHN010000245.1, forward strand.
ACATATTTTAGATGTTCCCATTGTCACAAATCTCAAGCCCATTGACTGATTAGGAATGAGTTTTTTGGTGACTAGGATGGATGGAAATGAAAATCAATGTTAGGATTTTGTGTGTCCGAGGAGATTTCCGACCCGGACAGCAACATTCATATTGCATTTGGGAGGATGCCAATTGTAATGACAGTTCTTGTAATAGGGAAATGAAGGTGCCAAATTCTGACATCAAGGGCTATCCATCCATATTTTGGAAAGAAATGAGTCATCTAGTGAATAGGATAGGTGGAAGTGAAAATAAATGGGAGAATTTTGTGTTTCCGAGAAGATTTTGGACCAAGACAGCAGCATTAATATTGCATTTTGAGGGAAGAAAATTGTAGTAACAAGGAAACCAAGGTGCTAAATGAAAGTTGACATCAATGGCTGTCCACCATACCCATTTGGTTGGAAGGAAATGAGTCATCTAGTGATTAGGATTGGTACAATTGAAAATAATTGGCAGGATTTTGTGTTTCTGGGGAGATTTTTGACACAGACGGCAACATTTATTTAGCTTTGGTAGGTTGAAAGTTCTTGTAACAGGTAAAACAAGGTGCCAAATGAAAGCTGACATCAAGGGCTATCCATCCATACCCTTTTGGGTTGAAAGAAATGAGTCATCTAGTGAATAGTATAGGTAGAATTGAAGATAAATAGGAGAATTTTTGTGTTTCGGAGGGATTTTTGACACAAACGGCAACATTTATTTACCTTTAGTAGGGTTGACAGTTCTTGTAACAGGAAAAACAAGGTGCCGAATGAAAGCTGACATCAAGGGCAATCCATTTTGTTAGGGTTAGGAATGAGTCATTTAGTGATTAGGATAGGTAGAATTGAAAATATATGGGAGGATCTTGTGTTTCCAGCAAAAACGTATTACAAGCATGCTATTTACACCATAAGAAACTCTCTGGCTTGTAAAGTTTAATTCAGTGAATCATTTCATCCACTTGCATAAAGTATGATAGAGTAATGGTTGCTTTAACACAGAAAGTGAGTCACTTTAAGTGACAATAACACTAAAAGCATACTTTAACAAATTTTAGAGGTTAATCCAAAATGGCTTCCACATAAACCCCAAGGAACAATAATTGGCAACATCTAAAATATGTTTCCTGACAATATTTGACATTAAAAAAACTGGGTGCCATTAATCATCCCAGAGGGTGGATGCCATTGAACCCCCTCTTGCAATGTGACTAGTGGTTCTACCGTACACATGCTGCTGAAAGGTCACTGAATCACATATCTAAATCTTTAAAACAGCACAGCTCATCAAATAATCATCTCTTATAGTTATTGCTCATTTGAAAGCTAATATTCAGTTCTTGTCAAACAAGATCATTACACAGAGGTACTGGTTAACTGCCTCATGTTGAATAAACTGAAAAAATGTGAAATATATGTCATAAATGTGATTTTTTGTAATTATTTGATCATTCTGAGGTGATATTTACAATTTAGAAGGAAATTAGTGTCTTTTCCAGATTCTGCATGTCCAAAAACATATAAATAGATGTGCCATTTGTGAATGTAGCTTGAATAGTTCCTGAGATATTTAAATTTGTAATTTCTAAGAGACATTTTTCTTTCGTCAACTTCAATTCAAAATGGCCGCCGTAAAAACCCCATGGGACAATGATAGTCCTGTTTTTGTAAAAGGACATTATAAGGGCACCAAAAAACTTGGTCCCGTTAAATATTCACATTATGCAGGGGGACCCCTCTGTGGCGCTGACTACATGGCCATTTTACCATTTGTGGAATAAGGGGGCCTTACCCCCTCCCTCCCGAGGCCACTCAGATTGAAAATATAATTATTAAGAGAACAAGTGATGACAAGGGCACATGAATACCGAAACACGTCCGAGTCCCCCCCGCCCCAGACTACAGTTTCTGAATACGCCACTCAATTTCCTTAATTTCTATGCAAGAAATTTACTCTATAATCATCTGCTCAGGGTTGTTGCTATGCAAATAAACAAAATAAGGCCCTTAACGACCATTTGAAATAATAATTTTGGGTGTACTGAAGATTTTTAACATTAGAAATTTACAGAATATCAATAGGGCAGATTTCACGAAAAGTGCTCTTAAAGGGTACCTTAAACTTTCCAACCCCTTTGTTATCTCTCTGTTGCTTCCTGAAGCAAGTAAACCTATTACTAAGTATATCTGTGAGGTAATGAATAAATATCAATAAAATATTCCTCAAATATGTAGCTTTTTCCTCTTAAAAAAATATTTTTTTATGCCTCATGAGGACAATTTTGGACGACCAAACTTACTGGTGATCAGACATGCTTACTTTGGCACTCTGTGGAATCTGCTAAAACCAATGCAGGAAAATGTAAGTCAAGTCAAGTCAAGTCAAGTAAAATTTATTTGAATTCGGTTTAAATACAGAATACAGAAAACACAAGCCTTGGGCTTTTTGTACCGAATATAAATAGATAATAAAAAAAACAAGTAATAGATAAATATATATATGAAGACATGGTAAAAAACACATTAAAGGTAAGAACATGCACCAATTAGTAAAGAAATTATCACATAAATTTATGCAGGTACAAGAAAATGTATAAATATAAGTAGTTTATATATAAGTTAATAAAATACATCACAGGTTAGTTTGATAATAAATAGTTGTTGAACTTAAGACTAGAATTTTGTAGAATAACAAACATTGTAAAATCTTAAGACTAGGAAAACAACAACTAAGAAACCTTATGGTCTATGTTAGCTTAGTTTAGGCTACATTAACACCTACATAAAGCACAGCGACATTCCTGGCCATTCCATTTCCTGATCATGGTTTTAAATTGAGGCAACGATGTTGCAGTTCGGAGGTGATCAGGGAGAGAATTCCAGGTAGTCGCTGCGAGGCTCTTAAAGCTATTGGTACCATACCTTACAGTTTTTGTTCGAGGTTTATCAAGTAGTTTGCTGTATCTGAAATGGTATGAATTTTGTTTTTCAGTAATGAAATCTTTCATATAGCATGGGCCGATCCCATTTAGGATCTTAAAAGTTTCAATTGCAACCATTTTAATTCTTGACAATTCGAGGCTGCATGAGTTTGATTTTGACAGGAGCTCTTTGTAAGTGGCATTAAAATCTTGATAAACAAAACGGAGAGCTCGATGATTTACTTTTTCCAGCTTCTTGGTGTTTGCTTTAGAGCAAAAATGCCAAACTAGGGGGCAGAAATTTAGGTTGGAGAGTATAAAGCTGTAGTAGATTGCCTTTCGGCATTCTAGGGTCAGATGTTTTGCTATACGACCCAGAGCATTTGCTTGCCTTGAGGCTTTTTGGCAAATGTTTTTGATGTGTTTGTCAAAATTAGGAGGGGTCTATATTCACACCAAGAAGCTTCACATCATCATTATCTGCAGCTTTTAGTTCAATGTCACCAATTTTGAAACAAATATTTTCCTTGCAGGTCTTTTTACCAACTGCTAACACCTGGAACTTGTCCGGGTTTGCCTGCATTTTGTTGTTTGTGAACCAGTTTATGAGGGTGACACATTCTGATTCAAGTGTCAGTTTGAGCGATGTAATGTCGTCATGGGCATAGGATAACGTGTTGTCATCCGCATAGTTATATAATTTGGCATTATTTGTAAGGTAGAATATATCATTTATGTAGATGTTAAAAATTGTCGGCCCAAGGATGGATCCTTGGGGGACGCCCTTGATGACACCTTTAAAATCGCTCATACTGTCACTTACTCTAACACATTGTTTTCTATTTGACATGTAACATCTGATAAGTTTAACAGCATCATCATCCAAGCCATATGCAGTCAGCTTTTCCAAAAGGAGATCAGTCGGAACGCAATCGAAAGCTTTGGAGAGGTCCATTAGAATGGCTGCGGCATATTTGCCTTTATCTAGTGCCTCTCGCCACTCTTCTGTTAAAGCTATTAATGTTGATTGACAGTTATACTCCTTTCGGAAAGCTGATAGATAAGGGTGGAACAGGGTGCTGAAGTAATCATCAAGTTGTACACTGATTGCCCTCTCAAATACTTTAGACAGTGCCGGTAATATGCTAACAGGCCTGTAGTTTTTCTTTTCAAGAGGGTTTTCTTTTTTGAAGATTGGCGACACTCTGGCAATTTTGAGATCTTCCGGGAATTTTCCCGTTTTGAACATAGCATTGATTGTTTGGGTCACTGGTTTAGCTATAACATCGCAGGTAAGATGTAACAATTTTGGGATAGGTTATCAATACCAGTGGCCTTTTTGACATTAATACATTTGATATACTTGGTAACAGTTTTTTCATCAAGTTCTTTAAAAGTAAATTTTCTGTCATCGCCATCCATACTTTTAACAATTTCAATCACACTCGGATGGTCCTTGCCTTGAGGGCAGCACACATTTGTACCAATATTTACAGTTGCATTTATAAAAGCTTCATTAAAAATTTCTGCTACTTCTTTTGAATTGTTTACAATTTTGTTTTCTTCTTGTAACACAATGTTATCATCATGAGTACTACTTTTGTTTGATGACAGAAAAGGGCGAATTGTGGGCCAAAAATCCTTAGATTTTGTGCCTCCTTCACATCTTTCAATAAAATAGTTATTCAAGGCTTGTCTTTTAAGTTTTGTGACAAGATTTCTTTGTCTGCGATACGCATGCCATTTTCTGTCATCATGTCTGCATTTAATGTATTGTCTTCTGAGGTGACTTTTGTAATTGATGGCTCTTCTAAGATTGCCATTCATAAAAGGAGCTTTATGCTTCCTTTCGAACTTTTCCTTAATTGGTAAGTGTTCATCAATAACCTCATTTAGGAGTTTACATTGGGCCCAATAAATGTCATTTGGGTTCTCGAAAGTTTGTGCTGTCTGGAATGGGATTTTCTCCAAGTCTCCGTTGAAGCAGTCTTCCTTGAAGTTCTTGAACGATCTGTACGAGATTTTCTTCCGTTTGTGTCTGGGCATGTTCTCTCTTAAAAGGGTAGTTACAAGATGGTGACAGTCACTTAGCCCGATATCGACACTGTTCGTACAATAAAATGAGTTTCGTTTGTTAGTCAGAAAAATGTCAATGAGTGAGGGAGAACAGTTTTTCACGAAGCAAGTGGGGTTTTTTACAAGGTTTGTCATATCGAATGAGTCACAAAGGTCAATTAAGTGTCTATTTCCACTGCTTTCCGTCAAATTCATGTCAATGTTCATGTCGCCAAACACAATCAAGTTTTCAGTCGTTGTGAAGGCTTTGTCAATTTGGCTGTGGAGTTCATTTACGAAGCTCTCTATGTTAGCCTTGGGTGGCTTGTATACAGTCTTTAGTATCCATTTCTTTTTATTTATAACGATTTCCACATTTATGTCTTCCGCAGTCTTTAGCTTCAGGTCGTCTCTTCTTCGTACTGGGATGTCATCTCTTACGTAAAGTATGATGCCTCCACCGTGCGAGTTCCTGTCTTCTCTGAACATCTTATAGCCAGGGACATGGAACTGGCTGGAGGGAAAGGATTCGTCCAGTTTCGTTTCTTGGATGGCAAGGATGTTCTTCTGGTGCTTCTTTCTTGTTTCTCGTAATTCAGGGAAAGAAATTTCTTCTGCAGCTTCTGCCTCTGGTCCATTTTCATCTGCCTCTGGTCCATTTTCATCTGTGTTTTCGTGGTCCAAGTCTTCTCCGCTACTGGAGCTGTCTGTTTCAGCCTCGGTGAGGTTACCAGTTTCATCTTCAGTTGGGCCTACTTCTGGGGTTCGTATTTCTTCTAGGAAGGAATCAGTATATGGGAAGTGGCAAGATTGGCACGACCACAATAGTCCTTCATTGTTTTGGAAAATTGAGTATTCATCAGCTGTCATACCAATACAGTTTGCATGGTTCCATAAATCACAAAGATCACAGCAGATACCTCGTTGATTTTTCTTCACAGGTTTGTAGCACACTTGACAGGGGTATTTCCAGTTGGGTCCGGGGTTTAGCTGGACATCTCGGGTTTAGCTGGACATGGTATGTGATTGATAAAAAACATCTTGAAAATCATTTTGGAACCATTTGTAATTGTCTTGGTCATTATAAAACTTGAAAAAAATTAAAAAAGACTGCTAATGTAACTCAATTCAGTCTCAGGACACTGAGGTTACATTAGCAACTTTTACAGGGAAATTTTTCTGTGTTCTCACTACTTATGCCAATTTCAAACATAAAATTATAATATTTTATTGAAAAACGTGTCTTATTTGCCTATTTACATCACCAAAAACATAAACGACTGGGTGTGGTACCTGTTTCTTTATTGCTAATGTAACTGCAATTTTGCATCTGTCCATTTCATAGTGTTACATTAGCAAAATGTGTACATAAAAATTACGTTAAAAAACACATGATTAGATCTCAAATTCTTTCTGAACTGAAAGCCAGGTCTCCCAAGAGCAGGCCAGGATTGGTACCCTGCTGGTGACTTCATTTATATTGCAGTAGGATCAGCATAAAGAATTCCGTCTTACATCGTTCATCGTTGTTACATTAGCACAAGGCCATATTTTTAGCTACTCTGACCTACCAATCCAACAGAAAAGATTGTTTACCCATGATTTTATTTAATTGATTGACACAATAAAAGATTTAGATTTCAGCTTTTTTTTTGTCGTGCCAGCTATCCTCTGCAGAAGCACCCTGAGAAAATCTGAGAATCTACGAATTGATTATGTCTGGCCTTATCAGTGTTGTGCTAATGTAACTTGTGGACAAGTTGTGGTAAGTCATTTTGCAGCTTTTTCGTGAAATCTGCCATAGTGCAAACTGCACATTCGCCAATTGATTTGTTGCACGCAAATTTTGTTATTTATTTTTGGTTTCCATCGAAACTAAGATATTTAGAATTTTCAAGAATTACATTTTGTGTGTCTATTTCATATTTTAAAGGTATTCTGACCCTTAAAGGTGCATCTTTGATGAATGCTACAACCAACTGCTGACAAAGTAGCAAATATGAAAAAAATCAGTTTGTTGACAATTGTTGCTTTGGTAACGATTTCAATGAGGAATAAAGATTTTTTCCATCATTATTGCATGTCATTGAAAAGTAGAGAAGAAATGCTGTCTTTAGCGGGTAATATTTTTTCTTGCAAATTGTAATTATCTACTTTATAAGAGAAATTATCTCAATATATGGCTAAACATCATGAATTTGTTATGATTACTGCATTACCATGGCAACCAAAGTAATGGCAAAACAATATAATTTCACTACAAGCTATGGGTCATGGTCATAACAAAATTGCATGGTCAAATGACATATGTGGCAAAAACTCCGGTCACACCATCATTTTTAAGGTAAATATGCTTTTTCCTCTATTTAGGGGACTTGTTGCCATGGAAACCATTTCTGCCGAGTTAGTCCCCATACTTGACACTTTTGAAGGCCATTACATAAAACTAGAGAAATTTCCGCACATTTTGGTATATGACACTGCTTGTTGTACCGCCGCCCGGGGTCTATCTTGGAAATTGGCCTTCTGCTGCTCTACTATATGGCTTTACATTCACTGTCAGGCAAGACAAGCAAATCCTTCATAGTATTAAACACTGAGGTTCTGGTTGTCACAATTCTCCAACAATACTCTGTATAATAACTATCACAATATTCATAGGGACTTGCAAATGACTCAGGAGTTCTTCCAAAGTTGTCTGTGACAACTTTTGCTTGACAAGACTTCAAATGTGATATGACTGAATGGTTACAATGGAGATATGCGATATGCAAGGGAGTGCAACCATGCAGATCCCTTCTATCTTTTGCCTCTTTGATGATTTCCTTGGGTATGTGTTTCAGGACTTGTTCGTCATACACAAAAATGGCGACTAGGTGAAACAGACTCCTGCGCAGGCAGTTATCATTTCTTTGGAACAATATTCTTTTCAGTACTGACTTCTGCTGATCGTTTTGGTCATGCAAGTGATTTGCTTCATTTTCAAGCCATTCCCTAACTGGTGAATCCGTAAAGTCTCTTTGCAGGAGGCTTTCAGCAGTTTCCAGGCATATTGTGATTAAAATATTGTCACTGTCATTTACTCCAGAGTCCAAGAAGAGGAGAATGTTTATCACACTTCTTGATTTCAGACAATTATTTAGAGTGTGATAAGCAGCTCTTATAACTCGACCAGCAGCTAATCTCAGGTCTTCACTAACTTTGAACAGATCTTGTATTGGATTCAAGTATATTTCAATGGGTTCATAGTTGCCGCGGTGTTTATAGTATGCTTCAATTAATTGTTCCATCCACTGAAGAGTTGCCAACAATGCTTCACTAGTTGTGAATGTGTTCAATGTCAGCATAGTTTCAATACTATCCAGGGTAGGACATGCGCCTTTGTCAATGCACTGCTTGAGCACTGTCTGAAGAGCAACATAGTTGAAATGGCCTCCGATTACATTTTTCTCATAGATAAAACTGTCATATATTTTCTGGGCATTGCTTTCAGTTACCATGATGAGCAATATGGCTTCAGATATTTTAAAAATTCCATCATTCCTGATGTCAAGATGTTTTTCTGTGAAATCCATGAAGGCTTTCATTTGTGGAACGTGTATTAAGCATTCTCCACAACCTCTCAATTTCAGGCCATTAACTGTCTGCAGATCTATGTATACTTCCCTTTGTAATGCTGCAATTATTGCTTTGCTGGTCATTTCACTCTGACTCAGCTGATGTTCAAGAAGTTGGTGAAATGTCAACAACCTCTTCAGAAGTCCTTCAAGGTGCCTTTCCCTAAAGACAGAAAATACATCATATGGTACTGTCTGAACAAAACATTGTCTGTTAGATTAAAAAAAAAAGCATTTCAACATGATTAACTGGTGCCTCAAGAGCCTTGAAGTTTAGTCGTTTTTGCTTATTTTGGACGATTTTTGCAATACGTGGTTCTCTATAACTTTGTCAATTTTCTGACAACATTTTAAGTGCCATGGTTGGAAAGGTCTCAAAAAGACCTTCAATTTGCATACCAACATCAATGGTCTACAACAATTATGTAGCTCCTATCAGCTCTTCAACTGACACTATTATGAACGAAAGTGTTTCAGGGTGCTTTAACCTAAAAAAAATTATTTCACTGCTTATTGTTGTTATTCTCAATCTACAAATCACAGGATGGACAATTGGACATATATAACTTTTGAACAACTTTGCTCATGGAAATGCCTGCTTTATGAGCCATGGCTTTTAAAGAAAAATCTAGTGAAAAGAGCTGAATATATCAGATTAAATGGTTATATTTCATGTTGTATCTTCATCAGAATTGATTCAGGGTACCAAGAGTGGTACCATATATATATGAATGACAACTTTGTTATTTTCTGGTGGAATTCGTTTTCCTGATGTCAATTCTGAGAATATATGACTTGAAATACAAGAGCCCCATCTGATACTAATTTCAGCTCTTTCACACAGTTATCACTTTTCTTTTGTATAAATGGCACATGTTTAACAAATTATATAATTATTATATATATATGGTCATCCTGCCATTTGTAGATTGATAATCACAGAAACTGGCAGTGAAATAATTATTTTCTCTCAACAGGTGGTATACTGAATAAATTCTGATCTGATGAAGATATAGCACAAAATATACATGTCAATCTGATAACTTCAGCTCTTTTGACTAGATTTATCACTGAAACAATATTTACATCATTCCAGAATTGAATTCACGACAACTTACATGAAAGCATATAAAAAATAACAAAATTGTTGTTCATACATGTATATGGTACCACTCTTGGTTTCCTGAATCAAATCTGAAGAAGATAAAATTGATATAAGAGCCCATCTGATATTTTTAACGCTTTTAACAAGATTTATTATAAACACTACATGGCTCATAAAGCAAAAATTTTCATCAGCCAATCTTGTTTCACAAATTATATATATGGTCAACCTGCCATTTGTATATTGAGAATCACAGTAACTGGCAGAAAATGAATGGTTCTGGCGAAGATATAACAAATAATATAACAAGTCCATCTATTTTCAGCCCTTTTGAAAAGATGGGCTTAAGGACCACATAAGTGATAAAACATTTTAGAAAAACACAATTTCTGTTGACATGGAACAATACTTGGTAGGCCTATACTGATGGTATACTGAATCACATCTAATGAAGATTTAAAGTTATATATTTAACCGCCCCCTCCGATATTTTCAGTTCTTTTGACAAGATTTATCATAAAAATTTCATGGCTAATAAAGCAGATATTTTCATGATCAAAAATTATTTTAAAAGTTATATATGGTCTTTCTGTTATAAGCAGATTGAGAATAAAAACAGCTGGCAGTGAAATGAAATAATTTTTTTAGGTTAAACCGCTCTGAAACACCTTCGTTCTTATGATTGTCAGTTGAAGAGCTGATAGGAGTTACATAATTATCGTTGACCATTGATGTTGGTATGCAAATTGAAGGTCTTTTTGAGACTTTTCCAACCATGGCATTTAGAATGTGGTATGATACAAATCGGCGAAGTTATAGAGAACCGTGTATTGCGAAAATCGTCTATAAAGAGCAAAAATGACTAAACTTCAAGGCTCTTGAGGCACCAGTTAATCATGTTGAAATGCTTTAAAATTTTGCATAGGTCTTTTTTATAGGTTATATCACAAAATGCCGGGGTGTCCCATCAAAAATGAGGACATCATATTTTTTTGGGACACCCTACTACTCACAGAACACATTTCAATCCAAGAAGAGCATCTTCTTTCACTGCTCCTTTTTTCTTGAAATGAAGATTATCTATTTCTCCAATCTTCTCCTTCAAGTATTTCCATTCTGGTTGATGGACTGGCTGAACGTCTATTTCTGGGCCATGTCCATCCTGTGAATGAAGGTCAGACATTGAATCCTGCCACCAGAGAATCCAAGTGTAAGGAGTCACTTGATCTTTGTCCCTCATATTGACATTCTTCACAGTTATGAGGTTTAATATGAGGTCCAAAAGAATGTCAGTTCCTTAACAAATTTTGTTATTCGTTTCCACAAACCATCGACAAAAAGCTTTTCAAAGAGGTTGTGAAGTGGAGTTTTTCCTTCTCTGTCCACATAATCACAGACTGCTGGATTTGTCCCAATAATTTTTAGACAATTCTTTACAATGAGGTCTTTCATTTCTGCAACATGACTTGAATTGCCTTCAAAAATGTAACTTGGAACTGCCTTGATGACATCATTTAAGAAATTTCTGTTGGTGACTCCCCATTTGCTGAAGGTTTCTTTCAAAAAAGTTAAAATTGATGACAATAGCGATGGATTTGAGTGAAATTTATCCAGAAATAAGTTAAATGCACTCCTCCCTTTCGTCAGATAAAACGGATTGGCTCCTTCTTGAATAAAGAATATCAACAAATCCACAAAATACGGATTTCTCTCCTTTTTCAAGCAACCGCAGTCAATTGATAGTGCCAACAACCTGCAAAAAAACTTGACATTATTATGATGTACTGGTCACGAAGACGACTGATTTGGCAATTTGTTGATATCAGATTGAGGGCCCACACATACGAGAGAGCTGTCATTTTTTAATTTTATCCATGTACATGTAATAGTGACCGAGTCCTGATCCGGAAATGAAAGAGATAATTTTTTACCTTTTTTTCAATATTTCAAAAAGTATGGATTATCCATTAATGAGACCATCAAAAGGCACAACTAGACCATACAGGCTACATGTGAACCAAATTTCATCCATGTGCATGCAATAGGGTTCTGGCCCGAAAACTATCCGCCCGCCGCCCGCCCATCGGACGGACAACATTTTACCAAAGTGATTACAATACCTTCTTCGAACTTCGTTTGCTGTAGGTAAAAATTGTTGCCTTTGATAAGGGTTAATGTCTTCAAGAGTTCTAATGTCTTCTGCTGTAATGAATGGTTTGCATGCATGTACAGTACAATCTAAAATATTTTCCAACTTTTTTACCCTCAGGAAGTTGCTTACCCTGCTACACCCTTCAGTTCTTGCTCTCATCCCTCCATGCTGTAACTTCCAAGCTCACTCAAGTAAATCATTTTTACCTTCAGCGAGCCAACTTCAAAGAAGGTATTGTAATCACTTTGGTAAAATGCTATCCGTCCGCCAGGCGGGCAGGCGGCAGGCAGATAGATCGTGTCCGGGCCCGCACTCGGCATGGTTGAAATTTGGTACATTTATAGCCTATTTGGTCTAGTTATGCCTTTGATGCTTTGATGGATAGATATTCCAAATTTTTAAAAAATTTAAAAAATTTTTTTTGTTCATTTCCGGGCAAAGACTCAGTCACTTTTGAACACTTTTTGAATGCATGGACGAAATTTGGCACAGATGTGGCCTATATGGTCTGGTTCTGCCGTTTGATGGTCTCATTGTTAGATATTCTATACTTTTTGAAAATATTAGAAAAAATGTATAATTTTTTTTTTTGGGCAAAGGCTTGGTCACTTTTGCATGTACATGGTTTAAGTTTGGTACAAATATGACCTATGTGATCTAGTTGTGGCTTTTGAAAGGTCTGAAGGAAAATATAAGATACTTTTTGAAATATTGAAAAATATAATAACAACAATGTCTTTTTTGTTTCTGGCCTAGACTCAATCGCTGTTGTATGTATATAGATAAAGTTTGGTATACATATGCCTTATATAGTGTTTTTTTAATGTGTATTGAACACTTTTTGAATGCTAGGAAAAGTGTGAGAAAAATACAACAGCTTTATATTTTTTGGTTGCCAACCGACAGCTCATAACATATACTTCGTAAATGCATGAAACTGTACCAAAATATTCGTAAATTAGTCTAATGAGGCCTTTCCCTGGTTCACAAACCCTGGCAAGCAGATGGCAGGGCAGTGGGCAAATAGAGATAACTGAAGGCCACGACTCGACCAGTATTGCATACCAATATGCAATTTGGTAAACACCAATTTTATGGTGTAATTGTAATCTTATAAAGTAGCTATTCGCTGAAGGTTTGCTGCTGCGCAGCCTATGCCTAATTGCCCAAAATTAACATTAATCCATTTACACGTACCTCGTGCTCAAGCCAGTATCCAAACACAGGATAATCTACAAGGCAACATGACAAAAGTTAGATTTATACATTAAGAATAATAGGCTGTGCGGCATCAAACCCTCGGCATTCAGTAGTTTTTCAGTACACCGTAAAATCTGAAATTTTGAGTCAGCTCAAATGATTGAGTGTGATGGTTGCACAAATCCTTTGGGAGTTGGGAGGAGGAGGATTTATCGTTCATGGGCCCTCAATCAAGCAATTCTATTTTGTCTTTTCGAGGCTCCTCGGCCTTGCCAATTAATATATTGCAAAGTTAAGACAACAAATGATGTTAGCTCGAAGGAACTGTGCAACCACCTCACTTAATCATTAAAGCTGACTCAAATTCTACTGTGTAGCTGTTGCTGTAGTTTGGCATCTAGAGCAATCAGTACAGCGTACACAGTGTTTTAGTATGCTCAAGAAGATTGCATATCTAATCATAATAATAGCCATAGCAGGAATCGCATCTCACTCATAAGGATTTTTTCGCTCAAACCATAACACCTTCAATTACACTCCTAAGCCTGTCAATTCATCTGAAGTTCCCGATAGGGCTAATTTTATCTATATCAACATTCATTATTTCCATAGTTACACAAATCTACCTTCGGAATTTGACAAAAAAACACGTTTTTTCACATAGGCTACATATATCCCACCGGTATATTTATCTGCCACAACAAATGCTGTAATGCATTTAATATTAAAGGCCATTGAATTCCGCATCTTTTGATATGAAGACTGACCTTTTATGGTCAATATAACTTCTCATTTAACATATATTCCTATTGGGAGTTTGACAAAAAACACTTTTTCCCCAAACACATCTGGAAGCTATATATTTCTCTGCTACATCAAGGCCAGTAATGCATATCATATTGCAGGCCACTAAATTCCGCATCTTTTCCACAATCATTGAACTTCTATGTCCAACATAACAACCCAACTCCCACAAATTAAGCTGCATCATGCATTTAGGAAAAAATCATATTTTCCAACAGCTCCAGTCTCTCACTCTTTGTAGTGCTGTGCAACCCGCTGTAGAAGTTCCAAACACTTCACATAACTTCATCGAATGATTAGATGTTGAAACACACCTTAAGCTTGGCCATGCATTCTTTCACTTTGGCCTCGCTGTCCATGATGATGAAACCTTTTTCCTCTGAGTCATCATCTATAAAAATAATTTCGTCAGCATCGGCATGATCCTCGGAACTGGCAAATCGACACTGCTGCCAGATTTTCAGCGTGAGGTCTTCTCTGCTTGACAGAGCACTCCTTTGATAACTTGGAACCAAAGCCTGGAAGTTATGATATATACGTTGGCAGTCCACAATAATACATTGTGTCAATATAAACAAATTCTCCAAGACAAAATATCTCGAACCTACCGTAATCAATTGCGCAAAAGCAGGTTCCCCGTGCAAATCAGAAACTTTCTCGACAAGCTTCATCACAATGGAAGGTCCCTTGTTTGGGTAAAGAATTTCTCCTTCATCTATGATTTCCAAAATTGCCTCATACTCCTGTTTTTTTGTTGTTCTCTGTAGACAATCTATCCTTTCTTCAATTCTCCTGTAATGACTATAGAACTTCAAGTTATTATTTGTGAATGCAAGGTCAGCAAGGACGATTGTAGATCTGTACCTGTTTGGACTTATAGGTAGTAAGTCAGCCGATTCTATGTAAAATTTAACTTGTTGTTATAGATCATAAATTGATAGATTAAAGTATAGTATACATTTCCAATCAACATGATGGTGTGTTTTCTGCAAATAAGTGACTTTGATTGATTTTAAAGCCTTAAATTACTTAAGGAGAGCCCTGCATTGCTTGAAATGTAAACAAAGCAGGGCTTTTTCACGGCTTTAAAAACTGTTTGTTTACATTTTTCAAGGTAATAAACTTCTTATACTGTCGATAGAACAGCAATTAGGTAATTTTTTGAACTGGAATGTGTTAAATATGACTGAAATCTATCCATAAACAGTCTATTAAAAATGCGGACTTACTACCTTTAATAACTATCAAATTGACTCAATTTGACTGATTTAGAATACATTTTCACTATGGTACCAATACAGTGCACATATATCTTGGATTTTGAGGGTCTTTAATTGTTTAAACAACATACTTGTATGGGCATTGCGTTTGCTGTCGGTTATAACACGTATTATAATAAGACCAAATGGGTATGGTGGTATTTTGAGATGTACTCCATGAGTTAATATCTTCACGAGTCATAGCCCCCCCCCCAACTATCGACTGGTTGGCCCCTTATGTGCAGCATCTTGCAGTAGTCGAAGTTCAATTTTAAATGGACAGCGAAGCCATGTGCTCTCCGAGCGCCCGTTCTAATCCAACTTGTGGAATAAAATTTTGATGGTCCAGTGTGTCAAACGCCTTCGATAAGTAAAGATATTTATGGGCATATGTTATTGTTATCCAATTCACCAATTATTATTTCAACCAATTCCATTGTAGCATATTCTGTGGAATGGTTTCTTCTAAAAGTTATTGAAATATTCATAAATTTGATTATGCATTATCTTTTCAAAGACCTTTGACACACTATATAGACAGAATGGAAACAGGGTGACAATTGCTGAAGTGATTTGTACTTACTCACTCATGGTCAAGCACAGGGTGTGCTGAAGCGCAAAACAGTTTATACCACTGTTTGCTTTTTCTGGCCAATCAGAAGCCAGGATTTCGCTCTGATATAATGCATATCACAGCTCATACACCTGACCATGATATTGCATGCTTGGCTGACTACAAGTTGACAAAATTGAAGGAAACACTGAAACAAAACTGACCAACAAAAGGAATAAAACTGAACAACACAGACAGAAAACAAGGAAGAAAATTGTATCAAGTGAAACTGGTCTCAATGAAAAGGCTGCATTCACTCTTTTAATACCAATATCTGAAATAATGATCAAATTTAAGGTCACTTGATAAAATTTATTTTAAGGTCACTTGATAAAAATAATTCATTTAGGCAAGCAGCAAAAAAAATTGCGGAGCAGAAGACCAACAATTTTGGCCCTATTAGGCAAGAATTATTTTTTCTTCTTAATTCGGGGGCTGCCGCCCCCGAACCCCTGCTTCTTCTTATTTCGGGGGCTGCTGCCCCCGAACCCCTGCTCCTTGCTTTCTATTATTTTTTTGAATGTATTTTGTAACTTCAAAATAATATTTCCTCAGCGACTGTAATAATCTGCCTCACCAAAGAGACCTTGGCTGAGAGGGCTGCACTATCGACCTACCTATCTATCTACCCATCTATTAATCTATCTGTCTATCTATCTATCAATCTATCTATCTAAGATTAATCTATGAAATTAATGTATTGTGTTATTTCTATCTATCTATCTATAATCTATCTATCGATCTATCTATTGATCTTTCTATCTATCTTTCTATCTACCAAATTCATGTATTGTATTATTTCCTGAGAACAAATAATTCTGACCTGTTGCCTTCAGGGCTGCCAACCTTCAAATGAACTGAGGAACATGAATGTGCAACAAATACAATGAAATGTTGTCAAACAAAAAGGATTGAAGGCAAACAAAGAGATTTAAATTAATTTGTTTTGTACTTAGTGGTATAAGTTAGATAACACCCTTGTTTGTGACGATATGCAATAATCCTCGGGCTAAAGCCCTCGGATATATTGCATATCGTCACAAACGAGGGCGTTATCTATTACTTGTTAAAATTATTGTCAAACATAGACAAACTTCATTCTGTAATAACTTGTTCTGCCTTATCTGTTTGGTTGTCATTCTCCCATTGTCAGAACCTCTAGTGCGAGCTGGCACAGCGAGGCTCTGACTCTGTTGATAGTTTTCCCTGTGATTTTAGTCAAATTAAGAGCTGTCATGCTTTGGTGGTCCAGCCAATCAGGATGAATCTTCAAAAATAATTTTTGGATTAATATGTCTATGATGGATCACACCTGAAACTGACAAACATCAGTACTGATGTTGAACAATGAAATAAAACAAACAAACTGACAACAAGAAACTGTCATCTGAAAGTTACATAAACTGTGAAATGTATGATGAGTATTGAACACAAACACAAAAACTGTGAACAGTTCAGATGTCAATCATCACCAGCCATTGCATTTAATTTGGATCTGATTGGTAGTTGGGTTTAATCTCTGGACAGCTTCATGGACAGTGATTGACTTAGTCCAAGTTTGATATTTTCAGAACGCATTTGTGCGCAAAATCTCACTGCTGAGTTTATGGAGGGCAGCCATTGTACATGTATCTTGGGGCATTTTTTAATACAAGGATAATTGCTTTCAGTGTTACAATGAAATAGATAATTTCCCATTGAAGAAAACTCAAACCCCCAAATTTTAGTAATTATTTTTCATTACATTGGATTTGGCAGGTTGCTAATCTATGTATATCTTTAATTTTCATGAAACTGTTCTACAGTGTATAAAAGTATGCTTGGAGTAATAACCTATATTTATGACACAAGATGCTCCTTGCTCTTCTGAAATCGCCTCAATGCCCTCTGATGACCATGCATATCACTCTCAGGAAATTATTTTACATTAAATGAGAAACTCAAATTTGTGAGTGGTGCAGATCTGACAGACTACCCAGCCCCGGTTCATGCTTGGAAGATTAAGCACCAAGCTTCATGTAACAGCTTTAATCATATAGACTGATGTCAAACAGGAGGAAACTTAAAACAACAAATGGATCAACAGACAACAGTTATCAACAGTATGCTGTCTGGAATGACATAACCTTGCTTGGGCTGTAACAGCCTCTCTGATTGTGCGTCCACCTCCCTTCGCAACCAATCAACTTGAAGCTCTAAAACCACACTTTTTGTGGCCATCCAAGTCAGAGGCTCACTGGCAGAGCCAGCTCGTGAAGTGAGCCGATGACTACGGGAGAATGTTTGGCTGTACACTTATCTAAAGTTTAAATAACAGACTTCTTAACTTGATAATAAAGTATCCAGTATTTATGCTATACATAATGCTTATATTAGAGCGTTGTCTGGATTAGATGACCTAACTTTGCCCTACATTGATATCTAACCACAACTTGAATGACTTGTACAGTCATGTTTGAAAGTTTCAGAACCCAGGAATTTCTTACTTTAATTGATATTTTCACATTTTTGTGTAAACAACAGGGACATGCATAAAATGTAAAGCTTCTTTGTGCGTAAATAAATATTTATTAAAAAGAATGACATGTAGGTGTGATTTTACAGTGAGTGTCATCCAAACTACAGTATGTAATGGACCTTTTTACAAAAGTACAGGAAGCAGTAGTGAATTTTCTCTAGCGCTGGTAATGAAGTAGCATCCCCACTACTCAGTAATGCTTCTTGAATGGTTACCCCTTGTAGGTCACGGTGGAGGCAATTTTGGACTTTGACAGTCTCTCAAAAAATAACTAAGAGGGTCACAGTTGATGTAAAACCATTTTTGAGAGGTTTAGATTGTCTAGTATCTATTGATTTTTTGTCATGGTCAATTACCCCTAATTAATCAAACGGCCCCGTGGGTCCGTTTTTAAAGTCGGGGTAAAATTCTTATCAGTTACCAATCACAGGGAATGATAGGAGCATTGTACCCCATTTTTACCCCACAGAAACCTGCCACTTTGTAAAATTCTCACTAGAGGACAGCATTGGTGAGCTGTCAAAAGGGACGAATAATTGCACCAGATGTGACCTTTGACTCTGGATATGACACCAGAGCATCACCCACAAATTAAAGACAAATGATTACTGGAGGGGTAAAAGTTTCACCCCTTTCAGAAATGATTGCTAGGGCATATATATAAGCATTATCTTTTTTTACGCTTTCAATTTGGCAATAACATTATTGAGAATGCATGCATACGTCTGTAAAGAGACACTCACCTCAGTTCCTTTGGTAATATTTAGTTATTCCTTTTTCATGTCAGTATCCAACATAATTATATTCCCACAGCGACATTTACTTTGACTGTTAATCTGAGTTGAGTATATTTAAAACATTTAAATATCCCAGGAGAGCCTGCAATGACTGCCTCTCATGTTATAAAAAGTGCTTACACATTTTCAAGAATGCCTGTCCGATTCCTGTACATAAACAATAAATATAAGTTTTTAAAAAGTAATATTATGCCTTTAAAATCATATCCGGCATGTTATAACCATCAAATTGCACATTGCAATGATTAGGCTAATTGGTCTTTTTTAGAACCTGTATCCTGTAATTGTGAATCCCAAGTCTTCAAATTACACCATGATCTCCAGTACAGATCTCCATTTGGCCAAGCCCAGTGAATTGGTAAATCCATGCAAACTGATGCCAAACACACTACACACTTCAAAACTAACTTTGAGCTGATCTTTTTGGCAATCTCTTTCCAGACTCTTATCTCCTAGCTGTCTCTTCCCTCTGCCTCCTTCCTCTCCACTGAGTCTCCAGAAGCCCCCCCCCCCCGCCTCCTCACACAGAAGCCCCCCCCCTCACCCAGAAGCCTCCTCTCAGCTGATTGGTCAATCAAATTAAGGTAGCCAAAAGTCCACTCAAAAGCCTGGCTGAAAGAAATTGCCGTATCTACGAAAAGAACTCATGCATGTCTTGTATCAGAGATATCAAATGTGGCAATTACTTCTTGAGCAGGGAATTTTGTGACATAGCCCCCATGCTCATGCTAGGGGGATTCATCCACCCCTCCCCTACCTAGGATCTACAGAAGCGTATGACCCTGTTAAAAATTTTTCTGCTGAAATTTCAAGGTTTTCAAATTTTGACCCCTAAACATTGATAGAACTAGCGCATCTATATATATATATTCTGCATCAAAATTTGTTTGCCAATCAAGTGTAGCGAAATCAATCACGTGCCACGCCAATAAATAACGATATTGGCGTGTGGAAAGTGTTATTGGCGCGTAAAAGCTATATTGGCGTCCTCAGTGCACATGTACTTCACTTATTGCTGTGCCAGAACCAGTCTTTCTGACTCTCTCATGGCATTGACTGCATTCCAAACAAATTCTCGATTGTCATTGAAGGACACACAATTACTCCCCAAGGTACTAATTGCGATCAAGGATAATTGGCCCAATTCCAATTGAATTGTCTCATCCAAAGTGAAACTATTAATTTGTAGTTTACAGAAATCAATCCAATTGAATATTGTCAAGCAGAAATTAAAGCATTGTGAGACGGAGTACCAACTTGCTGCTGAAAATATAGTTAATCAGGGGGGGATCCAGAAAATTCCGGTGGGGGGGTCTATTGGGCTATCGCGTCGCGAATCGCATAGCTCGCGACTTAACGTGACTACGCGCTGATGAAATTAACATGTAAAAATATATAAATTTTGGTCTGGTGGGGGGGGATGTATCCCCCCATCCCCCCCCTGCGTCCGTCCCTGTAGTTAATATTTAAGAATGCTTAAAGATGATTCTTAAAAATAATTTAATCATTAAAATTCTATACCAAAGTAGTTAAAAACACTAATTGGAAAACTTTCCTTTACATAGGGAAACAATATTCAAGAGTAAATGATAGATATACATAGATTATAGCAAAATAATTGCTATAATGCTAGATAGCTAGAAAGCTCTAGATAGATAGCTAGATAGATAGCTGGATAGCTGAATAGATATATAGATAGATAATTCAGATTAAAAAAATGTTTTCTTTGTATACATGTTTTTATTGACGATTGTTAGAGAAAATCAAATTAGAAACAGCAACTCTTTTATTTAAAAACATGTATAAGCCTGAAATTTTGGTGCAGAATATAACAAATAGTAGATGTTGAGTCGACCAATATTGAGTTTTATTGGCCTCAGCAGGTAATATTGGTCTCGGTCGAGGCCGCTTCGGCCAATAAAACTCAATATTGGTCTCCTCACCATCCACTATCTATATAATATATGATAGATGCAGGTGGGGAGGGGGTTTTTCAAGGAACTGGAAAGTTATTTGTAGATTTATAAAATTTAATGTTTCTTTAATAAAGGGTGACAATTTAATGCTCAGTTTTTCAGTTTTGGTGAAATAAACTAATTATTTTTGGGCTGTCTTGAGGTAAATAATTTCTGCCAGGAGTATGTGTATTTCTTGATGAGGCGTTGCTTGATTTTGGAATGAATGTTCAGGGACTTTGTGTGCTTGATATTGCCACTGTCACCATGAAATAAATAATTTGCCACCAGGAAAACTCCAAGCCCCCCCCCCTGGAAATTAAATGGTGAGATATCATGTTTCATAGACAAATATAACTCTTTATCTGCTTTGAACCCCAATTTGATTATCTAATGTTTCTGATTAAAAAATCATATACTTTTCAAATCCATGAGAAATATTTTTTTCGCACTTATTCACAACTGCCTAGTTAATGTTGTGTATCATGGACAGAATGCTCAACTTAATTAATTACTTCAAAAGTTCATCTATTTTGGTTTTGCTCATAAAATATTTATCTAAAACATGTTAACAGGGGTTGCCTACGATAGCGTCTATTGAATAAGGCAAAGTAAGCATCGCCTGTGCCTATATGAATTCTCAAATGAATGTATACTTATGTAGATGTTGTATAAAATTTTCATATTTGGCTAAATAAAGACCGTTTGTCTGTCTGTCTGTCTGTTTCCTTCACAGAAAAACACTTCCTCGCTCAACCGTTCCAAGCATTTCTCAGAGGTTATCAGCACATCATACACCTCATGGGTGTCCATGCCATCTTCGTAATCTAGTAAGAAGCTGCCAAGTTTAGCTCTGTAATTCTTAGCCAGGAAATGGATCGCCTCAAATATTGTCTCAGCCCAGAATCTCCCTTCCTCTCCATATCTCCTCAAATCCTCCTCAGCGGTCCACTCTGGTCTGGTCTCATTGAACTCTGTCTGCTGCTGAAGGTGTCCAAATCTCTCTCCTATGATATTTCCATGTTGATTTTCAATTTCTTCTGGCTGCAAATAAAATCATATTTATGGTGACTCAAGCATGGTGCACTGTATACCTCTGAGCAGCCTGGTTGCCCAGCAGCATAGCGTCACGATTGCTTCAGGCTCTGAAAAAACGTTACCATTTTCTACGTTTTGTTGATAACACTACAACTGCTAGTAAATTGCCATTGAAATTAGACCTAATGTAGCTAGAAGCATAATTATTTTTGTATTTAAGCCGGTGACATCTATTCTATACTTCCTGGAAGTCTCAGCTTCCCAGCGTCATCCAACAATTTTCAAGGTCGAGTTCATTCAACTGTGTCTAAAATTGTCTTTATTTCTTTAAATTGACATTGGCGCAGTCATGGTACTGCAGTAAGAAAATGACTTGGTGAATTTTTTTAAATTTTTTGCCATTTGTTTGAATGTACCGTAGAACGGGGTGACTTTGAACAGTTTTCGCCTCAATTCCCTTATCTTTAAAAATATATTAGATCTATGTGGTATTTCATGGGATAAAATGTTGGCCACGGGCATGTAGTTAACCTGTGCATTGGCATTTTGAGATGTACATCATGTATATGCCTGTTTCAGTGGATAACGGAGCATTCAAACTCACCCCGAGGTCCGGGGTGACTTTGAACAAAGTGAGTTTCAATGAAGGAAAACCATCAATTCTGAAAAAATAGATGTTTATCTATATTTATGAATTTTGTAGGGCTTGATTGCCTTTCCCTAAAAATTGTTCGCTGGTTTTTTTACGTTTTGTGACTTTTTTATTCTTGATCTACTTCTGTGCCGTTGGAGCGAAATGTTTGCCGATTATAGTGAAATATGCATTCTAACATTGAATTATATATGCATTGTAGTATGAAAGATGACACATCTGAGAATATAGTTTACAGGAAAATGTGATGGTCTCTGCGCTCACCATTACAATGTGATGTTCAAAGTCACCCCGAAGTGTGTTACAATTCAACATCATCCACTTATATTATTTGTTGTCGGTCTTTCTGAATAGCCTCCAACAAGTTTCTGGTGGATTTTGGAAGTATTTGAGTGACATTGTAATAAGGCAGGTATTTATAAGGCCAGTGTCATTCAGTACTGTTGTGGGCACAGAAGTTCACATGCTATGGTATCTTGCAAAAAGAAGTATGCTAAGTTTATTCATCAAAATCAAGAAAAAATAAATTCCAGTGACAATGACTTTATGTAGAAAGAAACTAGGCTGTAGTAAAATATAATCAGAAGTCAAATACTTCCAGTATCTCATTTAACTTTGCATTTATAGAGGATCAATCTTTTTCGGAAAAGTGTTCAAAGTCACCCCGGCTGTTCAAAGTCACCCGTTCTACGGTAACTTGTTCATGATGTATACAAATTATTTTTTAAATCTGTATGATCGTTTTCTTAAAATTTGATTACTGCCAAAATTTATGCATGCAAAATCTGCAAATTATTAGTGTGTTGCGGCAAGTTTAAGACAAATGTATTAGTGTACATCCATAAAAAGACATTTCTGATGTTTTCACGAGACTAAATCATGTAATACTTTATTCTGTGGCACATAACCAAAAACTTGTTTTTTGTTTTTAGAATGTACACAGGTCCCATAGAGTGCTGGTGTAAAATTTTAGAAAAATCTATATGATCAAACTACCATACTTAAGTTGAGTCACCTTAATAATGGACCAGTGCCACAAGTTGGAAAAATTTGGAATTTCTGGTGAAATTGGCCAAAAATCAATAGTCACTGATATGCTACCTGTGTGTTATTAGATTCCAAATCCAAAAAAACGCCACCTGGTGTATTGTAACGTCATCAGAAGTGACGTCATGGTGATGTTGTTGATTTTTTAGGACTAAAACGGCCAAAAATGGTCAGAATTGAAAAATTTAAAAGCCTAAAAATATCTCCACGAAGAGTAGAACACTGTTATGTAATCGGTTTTGCTCTAGATTCAATAACAAGAGCGTGAGAACGCGAAAACAGAGCGGGCGTTAATGAATCCAAAAAAAAGGTAACTTTCTTCTTGGATATGGATTGTGTTCAAAAATGATAATAATGATAATTACATTTATTTGTCGGGAATTATGGGGTATTAATCAGTTATGGCCCTCGGTCAGGAATCATTTAATGCCCTCGCCTGGCGGCTCGGGCATTAAGTTAATGATTTCTGCCCTCAGGCCATAACTGATTAATACCCCATAATGCCCTCCAAAAAAATGTTATTTGGTCAATAACGTCACTTCTGATGACGTCACAATACACCAGGTGGCGTTTTCGTGGGCGTAAACGGCCATTAACGCCCGCGAACTGGGCGTTAATGGCCAGACAATGCCCTCTAAAATGATAATAATGACCAATTATGCTAGTAAATTTAAACATGAATGTGAAGAAAATACTAACTTAAAATGCAGTTTATTCAAAACGAAACTTTGTTTCTTCAAATACTTCTGCAGCAAAGACTTTTTAAGATATCACTATGAATCATGCACACATTTTGTTGAATAATATTTGAAAAAAAAAAACAACAGATTTTTCATTATTTGCCTTCTTATACCTTCTATGTTGTAATTAGCAGGTAATGCCGAAAGCAAGCTTTGCACTTTTTGTCAGCCATAAACACAGGGCCATTGTATGATAGGTTTGACTAAAAACCATGTTGTATATACCAATGGAAAGCTAAGCTCAAGTGTAGCAACACAATATCAAACAAGTGAAGAATGCAAGAATTCCAGCAACAAGCCTTCATAAGGAAGTACCCGAACAAGAGAAGTCCCACAGAATGTTTGCAGAATATAAGAGCGTCGCGCTGTTGTCAGTCTTACTCAAGCCATCACAGCTTCTGGCACAACAGCCTTAGCCACTTTAAGTGATATATTCCTGACAGACAAGGTCATGAGCAATACATTGGTATATCAAATTTTCTGAAAATGATTCGATCAGTGGTTTTTCTGTGGCATCAAAAATCACATTGCACTTTTAAGCTTCACCTGGGACACACCAACTGAGGATTACAAAAGGTGTATTAAAAAAATATAGAAACATCCAATTGCCATTTTTCTTGATTCACAAGATTCCCACTTAATCAGGGAACAGTAAGCATTGCAATTTTGATCCTAAATCCATCCCTTTTCCTGTATCTGAAAGTTGTATGCAAAAATTTTGCATGCAGTGTCCAGGCGGGACACCAAAAATGTCCCCAACTGCAATCATGTATCACTCATTGTCTCAAGACCAGTGACATACGGCTGCTATTTACATCAAAGACGATATTTTTGCCTATCATTCGATCCATAATACCGGCATAAATTCCTTTATGGGGCTGAGATATGACCTAAAACGTAAGTGCATATTGGCCCAAAACTGAAATTTTACCAACTCACGGCACTGGACCTAATGCTTTTTGAGCATTGGTGAAAAGATGTGATGTGCATGCAAAGCTTCAGGTTCAAATCATGTGTTTGAAAAGTTATTCCTTTTACGGAAGACAAATATAGTATTTTTACAGTTTCCATTGACTTGTATAATTTGTAAAATGTATTTGATGATAAAAGATCTGTACCGTTTTGCCAGCGAGAATCCAAAACAAGGTATTTTTCATGACATAAGAAGTGATTTGGGTCTTCAGAAAGCTATGATTTGATTGACCTGTTTGTTCAAATACCTGCAACGAAGATATCAGAAATTTGCAAAATATATAATATAAAATAAAATAATTAATTGTTGTGAAGTGCATAGTATACCAAGTTTGCAACTAAATCTGTGACACAGCAGTCTTGAGATAAAGTGAATAACAAAATGGAAAAATACATAGCTTTGAAAATGATAATCAGAACAAAATAACCCCAACCAACCTCTAACAAGGTCTTGGCAATGAGGATTCCCAAGCGACAACCAGGGGACAGGTTATCAAGAATATCCCATTCGTGCAGACAAACAGTAGTGTTCCACAGCGGTGTCTTTCTCAGGTCCTTCCACTTCAGATGTTTAAGACTCTCGTGACCAGGAGCACCATTTATAACCAGCTTTTTTCTTTTTAGTGTTGTCAGTTTCTGATTTTCAATGAAAACAGGCACAATATCAACAGATATAATAAGGCCATTGTACTGACCTTCCTTTTCCCATGTAAACTTCCATGGAGTCGCAGCTGAAACAGGTCTTAAGGCAATCCGGTCCCACTCAATTTCAGCCATTCGTTTCACAAGGTACTCATGAAGCCAAAGACTTGGAAAATTATTCTCATCAAAAGGTTTTTTCGTCATACATATCTGTAAATCGACTTCATCAAATCTGCCAACCTTCAGTTTTTCACGTACGGATCCTGCAATTCTTACGTAAGCATTCAGGAATCCATCTTGGACAACCATCCTCTCAAACAGCACTTTGAAATTCTCTTCTATTGCTTCACATTCACTGTCAGGCAAGACAAGCATATCCTTCATAGTATTAAACACTGAGGATCTGGTTGTCACAATTCTCCAACAATACTCTGTATAATAACTCTCACAATATTCATAGGGGACTGCAAGTGACTCAGGAGTTCTTCCAAAGTTGTCTGTGACAACACAGGTGACAGCCGCTAGGTTGGGGTTGGGGTAATTTCTGGGGGTTGGGGCAATTTCTGGCATGATGCTCACTCACCTCTATTAATAGTGACAAGGTTGCTCACAAGCCCATCACTCAAATCAACAAGGGTTACTTTTAGGCTTCCCACGAGACTATTATGTAGAGAACATAATTAATCTGGCTAGCACAAGTTTCTAACAATATTTGACAACGTTTTGAATCATTACCTGCTCGAATATCGTCTTCAGCATCTTGTTATTCCTGTTGAAAGTGCTGCAGAAGGCCAGAACCTCAATGAGAAATTCAGCAGCCCAGAATGACCTACGTATGATCCAGTTAAGTCAGTTGACCAAGGGGGCCCTTAAAGGATTTCCTTGTCTTTAATTAGAATTGGCTGTCAATTTTTTCTGACACACCCAAATAAACTTGGCTCATTGTTAGAGGCATTGTGATTGGCCAGTTGTTAGCACTTGGGTCAATTCAATCAGAAAAAATAATCCAAGGTTAAGAGGATCAAGTACTTCTACCTGAGGAATTTGTGAAGCTGAGAATAACATGCTCAACAGTTTGACAATCAAAATACCATTGTTGTCTAAACATTCTAATTGACTAAGTAGAATCAAATTCATCGAAATTGAATGATTTTTTGTTTACCCAACATCATTCTATCAAAAAAAGAAAACAACATATGTTGCTGTTTTAATAGCAACAACTAATATTTGTTTGGTAAAATAAGAAACAATTAACTAGGAAAAAGGGCTATAAATGGTTTATTAATGGGGTTTTCTTTTCATGAAAATAAATGCCTGGGTCCTGTATTTTTTTTTTCTATTTCAGGGAATAGGCGCAGGGCAGTACCATAATGCAAAGCCACTTTTTAAAATATATCCTTCATGCAGCATTTCAAGTTCTGAGCTAAGTTATCTTAGCAACATAACCTTTAAAAAAGTGAATATATTTCACATCCAACACTGCAATGTGTATGGTTTTTCTTTCTTGAAGAGAAAAGGAAATACATATGAAGTTAGGAAATTTTCCATTTTAATTATGCACCTGCAGATTTTGATCTTTGCATCAATGTACCCTGCAACATATGGTGTTAAAGAAGTTGTAGCAAGAATGCTCTCCAGAAAGTGGTGCCACCTATGTGAGGATATTTGAATCATTTCAAGTGCTCAGTTGTGCAGTATTTTGCAAATACAATAGATTTCTTTCTACAACGCTTTTTTTCTTTGTATTTTAGGACCTGGGCATTCTACTATCAAAAAAGCAATATTAATACAATACACAGTGCATCAGTACTACATGTAATTCAATTGCTTGCAGAAAAGTAAATTAAAAAAAGAAGAAGTAATTTCAGGCCAGTGGGTTAGTTGTTACAGACATATTTTGAATGCTTAAATTATGATTGTTTCTCATAGTTGTATTTACAATGCCAATATGTTCTTTTTAAAGGAAACTCTGTGCAGCTGACTCTTTGGCAGATCAGTATCACAAAATATGTTTGTGGCTGTTTCTGTTTTTCACAGCCAACAATCACAATAGGATCAGCAAATGCCTTATCAGTGATATTTATTGAATACTTTGTCAAAGCTGTGTCAAGGTTGATCAATCCGTAAGACACTCAACCATTGGCTGAATGCCTTCATGACCTTTGCTGTCCCAATATTTCGACCTAGATCTGATCTACCAATTAGATGAGACACTGAGGTCACCCAGGGCTTCTGGCAGGATCACTAGATGGGCTAGTGAGCAACCTTGTCACTATTAATAGAGGTGAGTGAGCATCATGCCAGAAATTGCCCCAACCCCCAGAAATTACCCCAACCCCAACCCAGCGGCTGTCACCTGTGGTGACTACATTTGCTTGACAAGATTTCAAATGTGATGTGACTGAGTGGTTACAATGGAGATATGCGATATGCAAGGGAGTGCAACCATGCAGGTCCCTTCTGTCTTTTGCCTCTGTGATGATTTCCTTGGGTATGTGTTTCAGGACTTGTTCGCCATGCACAAAAATGGCGACTAAGTGAAACAGACTCCTGCGCAGGCAGTTATCATTTCTTTGGAATAACTTTTTTTTCAGTTCGGACTTCTGCTGATCGTTTTGGTCTTGCAGGTGGTTTTCGTCATTTTCAAGCCACTCCCTAACTGGTGAATCCGTAAAGTCTCTTTGCAGGAGGCTTTCAGCAGTTTCCAGGCATATTGTGATTAAAATATTGTCACTGTCATTTACTCCAGAGTCCAAGAAGAGGAGAATGTTTATCACACTTCTTGATTTCAGACAGTTATTCAGAGTGTGATAAGCAGCCCTAATAACTTGACGAGCAACTAATCTCAACTCTTCACTGACTTTGTACAGATCTTGCATCGGATTCAAGTATATTTCAATGGGTTCAGAGTTGCCGCGGTGTTTATAATATGCTTCAATTAATTGTTCTATCCACTGAAGAGTGGCCAACAATGCTTCACTAGTTGTGAATGTGTTCAATGTCAGCATAGTTTCAATACTATCCAGGGTAGGACATGCGCCTTTGTCAATGCACTGCTTGAGCACTGTCTGAAGAGCAACATAGTTGAAATGGCCTCCGATCAGCTTTTTCTCATATATAAAACTGTCATATATTTTCTGGGCATTGTTTTTAGTTACCATGATAAGCAATATGGCTTCAGATATTTTAAAAATTTCATCATTCCTGATGTCAAGATGTTTTTCTGTGAAATCCATGAAGACTTTCATTTGTGGAACATGTACGAAGCATTCTCCACAACCTCTCAATTTCAGGCCATTAACTGTCTGCAGATCTATGTATACTTCCCTTTCTAATGCTGCAATAATTGCTTTGCTGGTCATTTCACTCTGACTCAGTTGATGTTCAAGAAGTTGGTGAAATGTCAACAACCTCTTCAGAAGTCCTTCAAGGTGCCTTTCCCTAAAGACAGAAAATACATCATATGGTACTGTCTGAACAAAACATTGTCTGTTAGATTAAAAAAAAAAGCATTTCAACATGATTAACTGGTGCCTCAAGAGCCTTGAAGTTTAGTCGTTTTTGCTTATTTTAGACAATTTTTGCAATACGCGGTTCTCTATAACTTTGTCAATTTGTATCATACAACATTCTAAGTGCCATGGTTGGAAAGGTCTCAAAAAGACCTTAAATTTGCATACCCACATCAATGGTCTACAACAATTATGTAGCTCCTATCAGCTCTTCAACTGACACTATTATGAACGAAAGTGTTTCAGGGTGCTTTAACCTAAAAAAAATTATTTCACTGCTTATTGTTGTTATTCTCAATCTACAAATCACAGGATGGACAAATATAACTTTTGAAACAACTTTGCTCATGGAAATGCCTGCTTTATGAGCCATGGCTTTTAAAGAAAAATCTAGTGAAAAGAGCTGAATATATCAGATTAAATGGTTATATTTCATGTTGTATCTTCATCAGAATTGATTCAGGGTACCAAGAGTGGTACCATATATATATGAATGACAACTGTGTTATTTTCTGGTGGAATTCGTTTTCCTGATGTCAATTCTGAGAATATATGACTTGAAATACAAGAGCCCCATCTGATACTAATTTCAGCTCTTTCACACAGTTATCACTTTTCTTTTGTATAAATGGCACATGTTTAACAAATTATATAATTATTATATATATATGGTCATCCTGCCATTTGTAGATTGATAATCACAGAAACTGGCAGTGAAATAATTATTTTCTCTCAACAGGTGGTATACTGAATAAATTCTGATCTGATGAAGATATAGCACAAAATATACATGTCAATCTGATATCTTCAGCTCTTTTGACTAGATTTATCACTGAAACAATATTTACATCATCCCATAATTGAATTCAGGACAACTTACATGAAAAAATATGAAAAATAACAAAATTGTTGTTCATACATTTTATATATGGTACCCCTCTTGGTTTCCTGAATCAAATCTGAAGACGATAAAATTAATATAAGAGCCCCATCTGATATTTTTAACGCTTTTAACAAGATTTATTATAAACACTACATGGCTCATAAAGCAAAAATTTTCATCAGCCAATCTTGTTTCACAAATTATATATATGGTCAACCTGCCATTTGTATATTGAGAATCACAGTAAGTGGCTGAAAATGAATGGTTCTGGCGAAGATATAACAAATAATATAACAAGTCCATCTATTTTCAGCCCTTTTCAAAAAATTGGCTTAAGGACCACATAAGTGATAAAACATTTTAGAAAAACAAAATTTCTGTTGATATGGAACAATTCTTGGTATACTGATGGTATACTGAATCACATCTGATGAAGATTTAAAATGATATTTAACCGCCCCCTCCGATATTTTCAGTTCTTTTGACAAGATTTATCATAAAAATTTCATGGCTAATAAAGCAGATATTTTCATGATCAAAAATTATTTTAAAAGTTATATATGGTCTTTCTGTTATAAGCAGATTGAGAATAAAAACAGCTGGCAGTGAAATGAAATAATTTTTTTAGGTTAAACCGCTCTGAAACACCTTCGTTCTTATGATTGTCAGTTGAAGAGCTGATAGGAGTTACATAATTATCGTAGACCATTGATGTTGGTATGCAAATTGAAGGTATTTTTGAGACTTTTCCAACCATGGCATTTAGAATGTTGTATGATACAAATTGGCAAAGTTATAGAGAACCGTGTATTGCGAAAATCGTCTATAAAGAGCAAAAATGACTAAACTTCAAGGCTCTTGAGGCACCAGTTAATCATGTTGAAATGCTTTAAAAATTTGCATAGGTCTTTTTTATAGGTTATATCACAAAATGCGGGGGTGTCCCATCAAAAATGAGGACACCATTTTTTTTTTTTTTGGGACACCCTACTACTCACAGAACACATTTCAATCCAAGAAGAGCATCTTCTTTCACTGCTCCTTTTTTCTTGAAATGAAGATTATCTATTTCTCCAATCTTCTCCTTCAAGTATTTCCATTCTGGTTGATGGACTGGCTGAACGTCTATTTCTGGGCCATTTCCATCATGTGACTGAAGGTCAGACATTGAATCCTGCCACCAGAGAATCCAAGTATAAGGAGTCACTTGATCTTTGTCCCTCATATTGACATTCTTCACAGTTATGAGGTTTAATATGAGGTCCAAAAGAATGTCAGTTCCTTTAACAAATTTTGTTATTCGTTTCCACAAACCATCGACAAAAAGCTTTTCAAAGAGGTTGTGAAGTGGAGTTTTTCCTTCTCTGTCCACATAATCACAGACTGCTGGATTTGTCCCAATAATTTTTAGACAATTCTTTACAATGAGGTCTTTCATTTCTGCAACATGACTTGAATTGCCTTCAAAAATGTAACTTGGAACTGCCTTGATGACATCATTTAAGAAATTTCTGTTGGTGACTCCCCATTTGCTGAAGGTTTCTTTCAAAAAAGTTAAAATTGATGACAATAGCGATGGATTTGAGTGAAATTTATCCAGAAATAAGTTAAATGCACTCCTCCCTTTCGTCAGATAAAACGGATTGGCTCCTTCTTGAATAAAGAATATCAACAAATCCACAAAATACGGATTTCTCTCCTTTTTCAAGCAACCGCAGTCAATTGATAGTGCCAACAACCTGCAAAAAAACTTGACATTATTATGATGTACTGGTCACGAAGACGACTGATTTGGCAGTTTGTTGATATCAGATTGAGGGCCCACACATATGAGAGAGCTGTCATTTTTTAATTTTATCCATGTACATGTAATAGTGACCGAGTCCTGATCCGGAAATGAAAGAGATAATTTTTTACCTTTTTTTCAATATTTCAAAAAGTATGGATTATCCATTAATGAGACCATCAAAAGGCACAACTAGACCATACAGGCTACATGTGAACCAAATTTCATCCATGTGCATGCAATAGGGTTCTGGCCCGAAAACTATCCGCCCGCCGCCCGCCCATCGGACGGACAACATTTTACCAAAGTGATTACAATACCTTCTTCGAACTTCGTTTGCTGTAGGTAAAAATTGTTGCCTTTGATGAGGGTTAATGTCTTCAAGAGTTCTAATGTCTTCTGCTGTAATGAATGGTTTGCATGCATGTACAGTACAATCTAAAATATTTTCCAACTTTTTTACCCTCAGGAAGTTGCTTACCCTGCTACACCCTTCAGTTCTTGCTCTCATCCCTCCATGCTGTAACTTCCAAGCTCACTCAAGTAAATCATTTTTACCTTCAGCGAGCCAACTTCAAAGAAGGTATTGTAATCACTTTGGTAAAATGCTATCCGTCCGCCAGGCGGGCAGGCGGCAGGCAGATAGATCGTGTCCGGGCCCGCACTCGGCATGGTTGAAATTTGGTACATATATAGCCTATTTGGTCTAGTTATGCCTTTTGATGCTCTGATGGATAGATATTCCATACTTATTGAAATAATTTTAAAAAATATATATTTTTGTTCATTTCCGGGCAAAGACTCAGTCACTTTTGAACACTTTTTGAATGCATCGACGAAATTTGGCACAGATGTGGCCTATATGGTCTGGTTCTGCCGTTTGATGGTCTCATTGTTAGATATTCTATACTTTTTGAAAATATTAGAAAAAATGTATAATTTTTTTTTTGGGGCAAAGGCTTGGTCACTTTTGCATGTACATGGTTTAAGTTTGGTACAAATATGACCTATGTGATCTAGTTGTGGCTTTTGAAAGGTCTGAAGGAAAATATAAGATACTTTTTGAAATATTGAAAAATATAATAACAACAATGTCTTTTTTGTTTCTGGCCTAGACTCAATCGCTGTTGTATGTATATAGATAAAGTTTGGTATACATATGCCTTATATAGTGTTTTTTTAAATGTGTATTGAACACTTTTTGAATGCTAGGAAAAGTGTGAGAAAAATACAACAGCTTTATATTTTTTGGTTGCCAACCGACAGCTCATAACATATACTTCGTAAATGCATGAAACTGTACCAAAATATTCGTAAATTAGTCTAATGAGGCCTTTCCCTGGTTCACAAACCCTGGCAAGCAGATGGCAGGGCAGTGGGCAAATAGAGATAACTGAAGGCCACGACTCGACCAGTATTGCATACCAATATGCAATTTGGTAAACACCAATTTTATGGTGTAATTGTAATCTTATAAAGTAGCTATTCGCTGAAGGTTTGCTGCTGCGCAGCCTATGCCTAATTGCCCAAAATTAACATTAATCCATTTACACGTACCTCGTGCTCAAGCCAGTATCCAAACACAGGATAATCTACAAGGCAACATGACAAAAGTTAGATTTATACATTAAGAATAATAGGCTGTGCGGCATCAAACCCTCGGCATTCAGTAGTTTTTCAGTACACCGTAAAATCTGAAATTTTGAGTCAGCTCAAATGATTGAGTGTGATGGTTGCACAAATCCTTTGGGAGTTGGGAGGAGGAGGATTTATCGTTCATGGGCCCTCAATCAAGCAATTCTATTTTGTCTTTTCGAGGCTCCTCGGCCTTGCCAATTAATATATTGCAAAGTTAAGACAACAAATGATGTTAGCTCGAAGGAACTGTGCAACCACCTCACTTAATCATTAAAGCTGACTCAAATTCTACTGTGTAGCTGTTGCTGTAGTTTGGCATCTAGAGCAATCAGTACAGCGTACACAGTGTTTTAGTATGCTCAAGAAGATTGCATATCTAATCATAATAATAGCCATAGCAGGAATCGCATCTCACTCATAAGGATTTTTTCGCTCAAACCATAACACCTTCAATTACACTCCTAAGCCTGTCAATTCATCTGAAGTTCCCGATAGGGCTAATTTTATCTATATCAACATTCATTATTTCCATAGTTACACAAATCTACCTTCGGAATTTGACAAAAAAACAAGTTTTTTCACATAGGCTACATATATCCCACCGGTATATTTATCTGCCACAACAAATGCTGTAATGCATTTAATATTAAAGGCCATTGAATTCCGCATCTTTTGATATGAAGACTGACCTTTTATGGTCAATATAACTTCTCATTTAACATATATTCCTATTGGGAGTTTGACAAAAAACACTTTTTCCCAAACACATCTGGAAGCTATATATTTCTCTGCTACATCAAGGCCAGTAATGCATATCATATTGCACGCCACTAAATTCCGCATCTTTTCCACAATCATTGAACTTCTATGTCCAACATAACAACCCAACTCCCACAAATTAAGCTGCGTCATGCATTTAGGAAAAAATCATATTTTCCAACAGCTCCAGTCTCTCACTCTTTGTAGTGCTGTGCAACCCGCTGTAGAAGTTCCAAACACTTCACATAACTTCATCGAATGATTAGATGTTGAAACACACCTTAAGCTTGGCCATGCATTCTTTCACTTTGGCCTCGCTGTCCATGATGATGAAACCTTTTTCCTCTGAGTCATCATCTATAAAAATAATTTCGTCAGCATCGGCATGATCCTCGGAACTGGCAAATCGACACTGCTGCCAGATTTTCAGCGTGAGGTCTTCTCTGCTTGACAGAGCACTCCTTTGATAACTTGGAACCAAAGCCTGGAAGTTATGATATATACGTTGGCAGTCCACAATAATACATTGTGTCAATATAAACAAATTCTCCAAGACAAAATATCTCGAACCACAGGTGACAGCCGCTGGGTTGGGGTTGGGGTAATTTCTGGGGGTTGGGGCAATTTCTGGCATGATGCTCACTCACCTCTATTAATAGTGACAAGGTTGCTCACTAGCCCATCTAGTGATCCTGCCAGAAGCCCTGGGTGACCTCAGTGTCTCATCTAATTGGTAGATCAGATCTAGGTCGAAATATTGGGACAGCAAAGGTCATGAAGGCATTCAGCCAATGGTTGAGTGTCTTACGGATTGATCAACCTTGACACAGCTTTGACAAAGTATTCAATAAATATCACTGATAAGGCATTTGCTGATCCTATTGTGATTGTTGGCTGTGAAAAACAGAAACAGCCACAAACATATTTTGTGATACTGATCTGCCAAAGAGTCAGCTGCACAGAGTTTCTTTTAAAAAGAACATATTGGCATTGTAAATACAACTATGAGAAACAATCATAATTTAGGCATTCAAAATATGTCTATAACAACTAACCCACTGGCCTGAAATTACTTCTTCTTTTTTTTACCTACTTTTCTGCAAGCAATTGAATTACATGTAGTACTGATGCACTGCGTATTGTAAAAATATTGCTTTTTTGATAGTAGAATGCCCATTGCCCAGGTCCTAAAATACAAAGAAAAAAAGCCTTGTAGAAAGAATTCTATTGTCTTTGCAAAATACTGCACAACTGAGCACTTGAAATGATTCAAATATCCGCACATAGGTGGCACCACCTTCTGGAGAGCATTCTTGCTAAAACTTCTTTAACACCATATGTTGCAGGGTACTTTGATGGAAAGATCAAAATCTGCAGGTGCATAATTAAAATGGAAAATTTCCTAACTTCATATGTATTTCCTTTTCTCTTCAAGTAAGAAAAACCATACACATTGCAGTGTTGGATGTGAAATATATTCACTTTTTTAAAGGTTATGTTGCTAAGATAACTTAGCTCAGAACTTGAAATGCTGCATGAAGGATATATTTTAAAAAGTGGCTTTGCATTATGGTACTGCCCTGCGCCTATTCCCTGAAATAGAAAAAAAAATACAGGACCCAGGCATTTATTTTCATGAAAAGAAACCCCCATTAATAAACCATTTATAGCCCTTTTTCCTAGTTAATTGTTTCTTATTTTACCAAACAAATATTAGTTGTTGCTATTAAAACAGCAACATATGTTGTTTTCTTTTTTTGATAGAATGATGTTGGGTAAACAAAAAATCATTCAATTTCGATGAATTTGATTCTACTTAGTCAATTAGAATGTTTAGACAACAATGGTATTTTGATTGTCAAACTGTTGAGCATGTTATTCACAGCTTCACAAATTCCTCAGGTAGAAGTACTTGATCCTCTTAACCTTGGATTATTTTTTCTGATTGAATTGACCCAAGTGCTAACAACTGGCCAATCACAATGCCTCTAACAATGAGCCAAGTTTATTTGGGTGTGTCAGAAAAAATTGACAGCCAATTCTAATTAAAGACAAGGAAATCCTTTAAGGGCCCCCTTGGTCAACTGACTTAACTGGATCATACGTAGGTCATTCTGGGCTGCTGAATTTCTCATTGAGGTTCTGGCCTTCTGCAGCACTTTCAACAGGAATAACAAGATGCTGAAGACGATATTCGAGCAGGTAATGATTCAAAACGTTGTCAAATATTGTTAGAAACTTGTGCTAGCCAGATTAATTATGTTCTCTACATAATAGTCTCGTGGGAAGCCTAAAAGTAACCCTTGTTGATTTGAGTGATGGGCTTGTGAGCAACCTTGTCACTATTAATAGAGGTGAGTGAGCATCATGCCAGAAATTGCCCCAACCCCCAGAAATTACCCCAACCCCAACCCAGCGGCTGTCACCTGTGCTCGAACCTACCGTAATCAATTGCGCAAAAGCAGGTTCCCCGTGCAAATCAGAAACTTTCTCGACAAGCTTCATCACAATGGAAGGTCCCTTGTTTGGGTAAAGAATTTCTCCTTCATCTATGATTTCCAAAATTGCCTCATACTCCTGTTTTTTTGTTGTTCTCTGTAGACAATCTATCCTTTCTTCAATTCTCCTGTAATGACTATAGAACTTCAAGTTATTATTTGTGAATGCAAGGTCAGCAAGGACGATTGTAGATCTGTACCTGTTTGGACTTATAGGTAGTAAGTCAGCCGATTCTATGTAAAATTTAACTTGTTGTTATAGATCATAAATTGATAGATTAAAGTATAGTATACATTTCCAATCAACATGATGGTGTGTTTTCTGCAAATAAGTGACTTTGATTGATTTTAAAGCCTTAAATTACTTAAGGAGAGCCCTGCATTGCTTGAAATGTAAACAAAGCAGGGCTTTTTCACGGCTTTAAAAACTGTTTGTTTACATTTTTCAAGGAAATAAACTTCTTATACTGTCGATAGAACAGCAATTAGGTAATTTTTTGAACTGGAATGTGTTAAATATGACTGAAATCTATCCATAAACAGTCTATTAAAAATGCGGACTTACTACCTTTAATAACTATCAAATTGACTCAATTTGACTGATTTAGAATACATTTTCACTATGGTACCAATACAGTGCACATATATCTTGGATTTTGAGGGTCTTTAATTGTTTAAACAACATACTTGTATGGGCATTGCGTTTGCTGTCGGTTATAACACGTATTATAATAAGACCAAATGGGTATGGTGGTATTTTGAGATGTACTCCATGAGTTAATATCTTCACGAGTCATAGCCCCCCCTCCCCCAACTATCGACTGGTCGGCCCCTTATGTGCAGCATCTTGCAGTAGTCGAAGTTCAATTTTAAATGGACAGCGAAGCCATGTGCTCTCCGAGCGCCCGTTCTAATCCAACTTGTGGAATAAAATTTTGATGGTCCAGTGTGTCAAACGCCTTCGATAAGTAAAGATATTTATGGGCATATGTTATTGTTATCCAATTCACCAATTATTATTTCAACCAATTCCATTGTAGCATATTCTGTGGAATGGTTTCTTCTAAAAGTTATTGAAATATTCATAAATTTGATTATGCATTATCTTTTCAAAGACCTTTGACACACTATATAGACAGAATGGAAACAGGGTGACAATTGCTGAAGTGATTTGTACTTACTCACTCATGGTCAAGCACAGGGTGTGCTGAAGCGCAAAAAAGTTTGTTAAAATTATTGCCAAACATAGACAAACTTCATTCTGTAATAACTTGTTCTGCCTTATCTGTTTGATTGTACACTTATCTAAAGTTTAGATAACAGACTTCTTAACTTGATAATAAAGTATCCAGTATTTATGCTATACATAATGCTTATATTAGAGCGTTGTCTGGATTAGATGACCTAACTTTGCCCTACATTGATATCTAACCACAACTTGAATGACTTGTACAGTCATGTTTGAAAGTTTCAGAACCCAGGAATTTCTTACTTTAATTGATATTTTCACATTTTTGTGTAAACAACAGGGACATGCATAAAATGTAAAGCTTCTTTGTGCGTAAATAAATATTTATTAAAAAGAATGACATGTATGTGTGATTTTACAGTGAGTGTCATCCAAACTACAGTATGTAATGGACCTTTTTACAAAAGTACAGGAAGCAGTAGTGAATTTTCTCTAGCGCTGGTAATGAAGTAGCATCCCCACTACTCAGTAATGCTTCTTGAATGGTTACCCCTTGTAGGTCACGGTGGAGGCAATTTTGGACTTTGACAGTCTCTCAAAAAATAACTAAGAGGGTCACAGTTGATGTAAAACCATTTTTGAGAGGTTTAGATTGTCTAGTATCTATTGATTTTTTGTCATGGTCAATTACCCCTAATTAATCAAACGGCCCCGTGGGTCCGTTTTTAAAGTCGGGGTAAAATTCTTATCAGTTACCAATCACAGGGAATGATAGGAGCATTGTACCCCATTTTTACCCCACAGAAACCTGCCACTTTGTAAAATTCTCACTAGAGGACAGCATTGGTGAGCTGTCAAAAGGGACGAATAATTGCACCAGATGTGACCTTTGACTCTGGATATGACACCAGAGCATCACCCACAAATTAAAGACAAATGATTACTGGAGGGGTAAAAGTTTCACCCCTTTCAGAAATGATTGCTAGGGCATATATATAAGCATTATCTTTTTTTACGCTTTCAATTTGGCAATAACATTATTGAGAATGCATGCATACGTCTGTAAAGAGACACTCACCTCAGTTCCTTTGGTAATATTTAGTTATTCCTTTTTCATGTCAGTATCCAACATAATTATATTCCCACAGCGACATTTACTTTGACTGTTAATCTGAGTTGAGTATATTTAAAACATTTAAATATCCCAGGAGAGCCTGCAATGACTGCCTCTCATGTTATAAAAAGTGCTTACACATTTTCAAGAATGCCTGTCCGATTCCTGTACATAAACAATAAATATAAGTTTTTAAAAAGTAATATTATGCCTTTAAAATCATATCCGGCATGTTATAACCATCAAATTGCACATTGCAATGATTAGGCTAATTGGTCTTTTTTAGAACCTGTATCCTGTAATTGTGAATCCCAAGTCTTCAAATTACACCATGATCTCCAGTACAGATCTCCATTTGGCCAAGCCCAGTGAATTGGTAAATCCATGCAAACTGATGCCAAACACACTACACACTTCAAAACTAACTTTGAGCTGATCTTTTTGGCAATCTCTTTCCAGACTCTTATCTCCTAGCTGTCTCTTCCCTCTGCCTCCTTCCTCTCCACTGAGTCTCCAGAAGCCCCCCCCCCCCGCCTCCTCACACAGAAGCCCCCCCCCCTCACCCAGAAGCCTCCTCTCAGCTGATTGGTCAATCAAATTAAGGTAGCCAAAAGTCCACTCAAAAGCCTGGCTGAAAGAAATTGCCGTATCTACGAAAAGAACTCATGCATGTCTTGTATCAGAGATATCAAATGTGGCAATTACTTCTTGAGCAGGGAATTTTGTGACATAGCCCCCATGCTCATGCTAGGGGGATTCATCCACCCCTCCCCTACCTAGGATCTACAGAAGCGTATGACCCTGTTAAAAATTTTTCTGCTGAAATTTCAAGGTTTTCAAATTTTGACCCCTAAACATTGATAGAACTAGCGCATCTATATATATATATTCTGCATCAAAATTTGTTTGCCAATCAAGTGTAGCGAAATCAATCACGTGCCACGCCAATAAATAACGATATTGGCGTGTGGAAAGTGTTATTGGCGCGTAAAAGCTATATTGGCGTCCTCAGTGCACATGTACTTCACTTATTGCTGTGCCAGAACCAGTCTTTCTGACTCTCTCATGGCATTGACTGCATTCCAAACAAATTCTCGATTGTCATTGAAGGACACACAATTACTCCCCAAGGTACTAATTGCGATCAAGGATAATTGGCCCAATTCCAATTGAATTGTCTCATCCAAAGTGAAACTATTAATTTGTAGTTTACAGAAATCAATCCAATTGAATATTGTCAAGCAGAAATTAAAGCATTGTGAGACGGAGTACCAACTTGCTGCTGAAAATATAGTTAATATTTAAGAATGCTTAAAGATGATTCTTAAAAATAATTTAATCATTAAAATTCTATACCAAAGTAGTTAAAAACACTAATTGGAAAACTTTCCTTTACATAGGGAAACAATATTCAAGAGTAAATGATAGATATACATAGATTATAGCAAAATAATTGCTATAATGCTAGATAGCTAGAAAGCTCTAGATAGATAGCTAGATAGATAGCTGGATAGCTGAATAGATATATAGATAGATAATTCAGATTAAAAAAATGTTTTCTTTGTATACATGTTTTTATTGACGATTGTTAGAGAAAATCAAATTAGAAACAGCAACTCTTTTATTTAAAAACATGTATAAGCCTGAAATTTTGGTGCAGAATATAACAAATAGTAGATGTTGAGTCGACCAATATTGAGTTTTATTGGCCTCAGCAGGTAATATTGGTCTCGGCCTCCGGCCTCGACCACTATTACTGCTTCGGCCAATAAAACTCAATATTGGTCTCCTCACCATCCACTATCTATATAATATATGATAGATGCAGGGGGGGAGGGGGTTTTTCAAGGAACTGGAAAGTTATTTGTAGATTTATAAAATTTAATGTTTCTTTAATAAAGGGTGACAATTTAATGCTCAGTTTTTCAGTTTTGGTGAAATAAACTAATTATTTTTGGGCTGTCTTGAGGTAAATAATTTCTGCCAGGAGTATGTGTATTTCTTGATGAGGCGTTGCTTGATTTTGGAATGAATGTTCAGGGACTTTGTGCGCTTGATATTGCCACTGTCACCATGAAATAAATAATTTGCCACCAGGAAAACTCCAAGCCCCCCCCCCCTGGAAATTAAATGGTGAGATATCATGTTTCATAGACAAATATAACTCTTTATCTGCTTTGAACCCCAATTTGATTATCTAATGTTTCTGATTAAAAAATCATATACTTTTCAAATCCATGAGAAATATTTTTTTCGCATGGACAGAATGCTCAACTTAATTAATTACTTCAAAAGTTCATCTATTTTGGTTTTGCTCATAAAATATTTATCTAAAACATGTTAACAGGGGTTGCCTACGATAGCGTCTATTGAATTAGGCAAAGTAAGCATCGCCTGTGCCTATATGAATTCTCAAATGAATGTATACTTATGTAGATGTTGTATAAAATTTTCATATTTGGCTAAATAAAGACCGTTTGTCTGTCTGTCTGTCTGTTTCCTTCACAGAAAAACACTTCCTCGCTCAACCGTTCCAAGCATTTCTCAGAGGTTATCAGCACATCATACACCTCATGGGTGTCCATGCCATCTTCGTAATCTAGTAAGAAGCTGCCAAGTTTAGCTCTGTAATTCTTAGCCAGGAAATGGATCGCCTCAAATATTGTCTCAGCCCAGAATCTCCCTTCCTCTCCATATCTCCTCAAATCCTCCTCAGCGGTCCACTCTGGTCTGGTCTCATTGTCTGCTGCTGAAGGTGTCCAAATCTCTCTCCTATGATATTTCCATGTTGATTTTCAATTTCTTCTGGCTGCAAATAAAATCATATTTATGGTGACTCAAGCATGGTGCACTGTATACCTCTGAGCAGCCTGGTTGCCCAGCAGCATAGCGTCACGATTGCTTCAGGCTCTGAAAAAACGTTACCATTTTCTACGTTTTGTTGATAACACTACAACTGCTAGTAAATTGCCATTGAAATTAGACCTAATGTAGCTAGAAGCATAATTATTTTTGTATTTAAGCCGGTGACATCTATTCTATACTTCCTGGAAGTCTCAGCTTCCCAGCGTCATCCAACAATTTTCAAGGTCGAGTTCATTCAACTGTGTCTAAAATTGTCTTTATTTCTTTAAATTGACATTGGCGCAGTCATGGTACTGCAGTAAGAAAATGACTTGGTGAATTTTTTTAAATTTTTTGCCATTTGTTTGAATGTACCGTAGAACGGGGTGACTTTGAACAGTTTTCACCTCAATTCCCTTTTCTTTAAAAATATATTAGATCGATGTGGAATTTCATGGGATAAAAAGTTGGCCACTGGCATTTACTTAACCTGTGCATTGGCATTTTGAGATGTACATCATGTATATGCCTGTGTCAGTGGATAACGGAGCGTTCAAACTCACCCCGAGGTCCGGGTGACTTTGAACAAAGTGAGTTTCAATGAAGGAAAACCATCAATTCTGAAAAAATAGATGTTTATCTATATTTATGAATTTTGTAGGGCTTGATTGCCTTTCCCTAAAAATTGTTCGCTGGTTTTTTTACGTTTTGTGACTTTTTTATTCTTGATCTACTTCTGTGCCGTTGGAGCGAAATGTTTGCCGATTATAGTGAAATATGCATTCTAACATTGAATTATATATGCATTGTAGTATGAAAGATGACACATCTGAGAATATAGTTTACAGGAAAATGTGATGGCCTCTGCGCTCACCATTACAATGTGATGTTCAAAGTCACCCCGAAGTGTGTTACAATTCAACATCATCCACTTATATTATTTGTTGTCGGTCTTTCTGAATAGCCTCCAACAAGTTTATGGTGGATTTTGGAAGTATTTGAGTGACATTGTAATAAGGCAGGTATTTATAAGGCCAGGGTCATTCAGTATAATGTTGTGGGCACAGAAGTACACATGCTATGGTATCTTGCAAAAAGAAGTATGCTAAGTTTATTCATCAAAATCAAGAAAAAACAAATTCCAGTGACAATGACTTTATGTAGAAAGAAACTAGGCTATAGTAGAATATAATCAGAAGTCAAATACTTCCAGTATCTCATTTAACTTTGCATTGATAGAGGATCAATCTTTTTCGGAAAAGTGTTCAAAGTCACCCCGGCTGTTCAAAGTCACCCCGTTCTACGGTAACTTGTTCATGATGTATACAAATTATTTTTTAAATCTGTATGATCGTTTTCTTAAAATTTGAT
Source organism: Platynereis dumerilii (assembly GCA_026936325.1). Lineage (NCBI taxonomy): Eukaryota > Metazoa > Annelida > Polychaeta > Phyllodocida > Nereididae > Platynereis > Platynereis dumerilii. Next base: position 194,410 of record JAPTHN010000245.1, read on the forward strand.
TACTGCCAAAATTTATGCATGCAAAATCTGCTAATTATTAGTGTGTTGCGGCAAGTTTAAGGCAAATGTATTAGTGTACATCCATAAAAAGACATTTCTGATGTTTTCACGAGACTAAATCATGTACTACTTTATTCTGTGGCACATAACCAAAAACTTGTTTTTTGTTTTTAGAATGTACACAGGTCCCATAGAGTGCTGGTGTAAAATTTTAGAAAAATCTATATGATCAAACTACCATACTTAAGTTGAGTCACCTTAATAATGGACCAGTGCCACAAGTTGGAAAAATTTGGAATTTCTGGTGAAATTGGCCAAAAATCAATAGTCACTGATATGCTACCTGTGTGTTATTAGATTCCAAATCCAAAAATCGCCACCTGGTGTATTGTAACGTCATCAGAAGTGACGTCATGGTGATGCTGTTGATTTTTTAGGACTAAAACGGCCAAAAATGGTCAGAATTGAAAAATTTAAAAGCCTAAAAATATCTCCACGAAGAGTAGAACACTGTTATGTAATCGGTTTTGCTCTAGATTCAAAAACAAGCGCGTGAGAACGCGAAAACAGAGCGGGCGTTAATGAATCCAAAAAAAAGGTAACTTTCTTCTTGGATATGGATTGTGTTCAAAAATGATAATAATGATAATTACATTTATTTGTCGGGAATTATGGGGTATTAATCAGTTATGGCCCTCGGTCAGGAATCATTTAATGCCCTGTCCTGGCGGCTCGGGCATTAAGTTAATGATTTCTGCCCTCAGGCCATAACTGATTAATACCCCATAATGCCCTCCAAAAAAATGTTATTTCGTCAATAACGTCACTTCTGATGACGTCACAATACACCAGGTGGCGTTTTCGTGGGCGTAAACGGCCATTAACGCCCGCGAACTGGGCGTTAATGGCCAGACAATGCCCTCTAAAATGATAATAATGACCAATTATGCTAGTAAATTTAAACATGAATGTGAAGAAAATACTAACTTAAAATGCAGTTTATTCAAAACGAAACTTTGTTTCTTCAAATACTTCTGCAGCAAAGACTTTTTAAGATATCACTATGAATCATGCACACATTTTGTTGAATAATATTTGAAAAAAAAAAACAACAGATTTTTCATTATTTGCCTTCTTATACCTTCTATGTTGTAATTAGCAGGTAATGCCGAAAGCAAGCTTTGCACTTTTTGTCAGCCATAAACACAGGGCCATTGTATGATAGGTTTGACTAAAAACCATGTTGTATATACCAATGGAAAGCTAAGCTCAAGTGTAGCAACACAATATCAAACAAGTGAAGAATGCAAGAATTCCAGCAACAAGCCTTCATCAGGAAGTACCCGAACAAGAGAAGTCCCACAGAATGTTTGCAGAATATAAGAGCGTCGCGCTGTTGTCAGTCTTACTCAAGCCATCACAGCTTCTGGCACAACAGCCTTAGCCACTTTAAGTGATATATTCCTGACAGACAAGGTCATGAGCAATACATTGGTATATCAAATTTTCTGAAAATGATTCGATCAGTGGTTTTTCTGTGGCATCAAAAATCACATTGCACTTTTAAGCTTCACCTGGGACACACCAACTGAGGATTACAAAAGGTGTATTAAAAAAATATAGAAACATCCAATTGCCATTTTTCTTGATTCACAAGATTCCCACTTAATCAGGGAACAGTAAGCATTGCAATTTTGATCCTAAATCCATCCCTTTTCCTGTATCTGAAAGTTGTGTGCAAAAATTTTGCATGCAGTGTCCAGGCGGGACACCAAAAATGTCCCCAACTGCAATCATGTATCACTCATTGTCTCAAGACCAGTGACATACGGCTGCTATTTACATCAAAGACGATATTTTTGCCTATCATTCGATCCATAATACCGGCATAAATTCCTTTATGGGGCTGAGATATGACCTAAAACGTAAGTGCATATTGGCCCAAAACTGAAATTTTACCAACTCACGGCACTGGACCTAATGCTTTTTGAGCATTGGTGAAAAGATGTGATGTGCATGCAAAGCTTCAGGTTCAAATCATGTGTTTGAAAAGTTATTCCTTTTACGGAAGACAAATATAGTATTTTTACAGTTTCCATTGACTTGTATAATTTGTAAAATGTATTTGATGATAAAAGATCTGTACCGTTTTGCCAGCGAGAATCCAAAACAAGGTATTTTTCATGACATAAGAAGTGATTTGGGTCTTCAGAAAGCTATGATTTGATTGACCTGTTTGTTCAAATACCTGCAACAAAGATATCAGAAATTTGCAAAATATATAATATAAAATAAAATAATTAATTGTTGTGAAGTGCATAGTATACCAAGTTTGCAACTAAATCTGTGACACAGCAGTCTTGAGATAAAGTGAATAACAAAATGGAAAAATACATAGCTTTGAAAATGATAATCAGAACAAAATAACCCCAACCAACCTCTAACAAGGTCTTGGCAATGAGGATTCCCAAGCGACAACCAGGGGACAGGTTATCAAGAATATCCCATTCGTGCAGACAAACAGTAGTGTTCCACAGCGGTGTCTTTCTCAGGTCCTTCCACTTCAGATGTTTAAGACTCTCGTGACCAGGAGCACCATTTATAACCAGCTTTTTTCTTTTTAGTGTTGTCAGTTTCTGATTTTCAATGAAAACAGGCACAATATCAACAGATATAATAAGGCCATTGTACTGACCTTCCTTTTCCCATGTAAACTTCCATGGAGTCGCAGCTGAAACAGGTCTTAAGGCAATCCGGTCCCACTCAATTTCAGCCATTCGTTTCACAAGGTACTCATGAAGCCAAAGACTTGGAAAATTATTCTCATCAAAAGGTTTTTTCGTCATACATATCTGTAAATCGACTTCATCAAATCTGCCAACCTTCAGTTTTTCACGTACGGATCCTGCAATTCTTACGTAAGCATTCAGGAATCCATCTTGGACAACCATCCTCTCAAACAGCACTTTGAAATTCTCTTCTATGGCTTTACATTCACTGTCAGGCAAGACAAGCAAATCCTTGATAGTATTAAACACTGAGGTTCTGGTTGTCACAATTCTCCAACAATACTCTGTATAATAACTCTCACAATATTCATAGGGGACTGCAAGTGACTCAGGAGTTCTTCCAAAGTTGTCTGTGACTACATTTGCTTGACAAGATTTCAAATGTGATGTGACTGAGTGGTTACAATGGAGATATGCGATATGCAAGGGAGTGCAACCATGCAGGTCCCTTCTATCTTTTGCCTCTTTGATGATTTCCTTGGGTATGTGTTTCAGGACTTGTTCGTCATATACAAAAATGGCGACTAAGTGAAACAGACTCCTGCGCAGGCAGTTATCATTTCTTTGGAACAATTTTCTTTTCAGTACTGACTTCTGCTGATCGTTTTGGTCATGCAAGTGATTTGCTTCATTTTCAAGCCATTCCATAACTGGTGAATCTGTGACGTCTTTTTGCAGAAGGCTTTCAGCAGTTTCCAGGCATTTTGTGATTAAAATAGTGTCACTGTCATTTACTCCAGAGTCCAAGAAGAGGAGAATGTTTATCACACTTCTTGATTTCAGACAGTTATTTAGAGTGTGATAAGCAGCTCTTATAACTCGACCAGCAGCTAATCTCAGGTCTTCACTAACTTTGAACAGATCTTGCATCGGATTCAAGTATATCTCAATAGGTTTAGAGTTCCCGCGGTGTTTATAATATGCTTCAATTAATTGTTCCATCCACTGAAGAGTGGCCAACAGTGCTTCACTAGTTGCGAATGTGTTCAATGTCAGCAGAGTCTCAATATTATCCAGGGTTGGACGAGCGCCTTTATCAATGCACTGCTTGAGCACTTTGTAGAGAGCAACATAGTTGAAATGTCCTCCAATTACCTTTTTCTCATAGATAAAACTGTCATATATTTTCTGGGCATTTCTTTCAGTTACCATGATAAGCAATATGGCTTCAGATATTTTAAAAATTTCATCATTCCTGATGTCAAGATGTTTTTCCGTGAAATCCATGAAGACTTTCATTTGTGGAACATGTGCGAAGCATTCTCCACAACCTCTCAATTTCAGGCCATTAACTGTCTGCAGATCTATGTATACTTCCCTTTGTAATGCTGCAATAATTGCTTTGCTGGTCATTTCACTCTGACTCAGCTGATGTTCAAGAAGTTGTTGGAATGTCAATAACCTCCTTAGTAGTCCTTCAAGGTGCCTTTCCCTGAAGACAGAAAGATACATGATGGTAGATCCTGGAGAAAACATTATCTGTGATATTGTAATTCTAACAACAGAACTTTATTTTCACCCTGGACCCCTTCTAAAATCTTATTTATCATTGCAAAAGAAATTACAGTAATATGGGGCAGATGTACGGACAAAATTGGGCCTTTTTCTGTCATGGAATGGGCCCAAATTATCTCAGAAAAAAGAAAAAGGTGTGGAACTATATCTGATATTAGAGGTAACTGCCCCTCAAGGCTTCAAAAGATACCTCAAATTTTCAATGATTTACATCTAGAAAACCAAATATGATTTGTTGGAAGTCAGATGTCTCCCCTCATTCGACACTGGTGTTCAACCATTTGGCTGAAGAACTGGCCTGTTATGAACCCCAAAATTCTATGGCAGTACCCAATTCTTTTTGCCAAATTTGCCCTGTCACATCATCTGTCCTCAAATGACTGCCAATTGTGCCTGTGGTGCGAAAGGCACTTGCCGAACATTTGGTATCGGCAAAATCAGCAGGCGCCAATGGTGAAATTCAGCCTTACATGTGCTGCCAATGTTGAAGTACACTGTAAGTCACAATCACCTCATCCGCACTGTTATCAATATCGGGACCCATTGTTATAAATTTCACTTCTGACAGATGGCACTCTTGGTGCATACTCACAGAACACATTTCAATCCATGAAGAGCATCTTCTTTCACTGCTCCTTTTTTCTTGAAATGAAGATTATCAATTTCTCCAATCTTCTCCTCCAAGTATTTCCATTCTGGTTGATGGACTGGCTGAACGTCTATTTCTGGGCCATTTCCATCATGTGACTGAAGGTCAGACATTGAATCCTGCCACCAGAGAATCCAAGTGTAAGGAGTCACTTGATCTTTGTCCCTCATATTAACATTCTTCACAGTTATTAGATTAAATATGAGGTCCAAAAGAATGTCAGTTCCTTTAACAAATTTTGTTATTCGTTTCCACAAACCATCGACAAAAAGCTTTTCAAAGAGGTTGTGAAGTGGAGTTTTTCCTTCTTTGTCCACATAATCACAGACAGCTGGATTTGTCCCAATAATTTTTAGACAATTCTTTACAATGAGGTCTTTCATTTCTGCAACATGACTTGAATTGCCTTCAAAAATGTAACTTGGAACTGCCTTGATGACATCATTTAAGAAATTTCTGTTGGTGACTCCCCATTTGCTGAAGGTTTCTTTTAAAACATAGGCTGCGCGGCAGCATACCCTCGGCTACTCAGCAGCTATTCTCCAGACAGTGGGATACATTGAGGCAGGACCCCACTGGGTACTCTAATATCCTCATGAACATGAAATTCCCGTTGAAAAACTTTCATTGAATGGCCAAGAGCTGTGAGCAAATGATATAAATGTTTCCTGTCTGCCATTTTGTGTTGGCGGGAATTCAAAATCCACATGCAATCAGCTTGCAGGATGGGTCCCCCCAGAAAAAGAGGGGAAACAGTTAAAATTTGGGCAAGGAGTCAAAAAGTGTGGCACAAGATCAAATGAACCGAAAATCAATGGTTAGCAATTAGCAAGACATTACATTTTACTGTAGAAGTGGTATAATTTGGTATAATCTGGATAATGAAATTCAGGCAAGTATTCCACTATGCCTATTGGTGGCCTTTGGCAAAATCTGTGCCTTTTTGTGAACAAACAATTTGAGAAAGAAAATTTAAAAATAAATGAAGTCAAGAAGATGACTGGTTTCGGTGACAATATTAAGAACAATGTTATCCGGCATGGATTACCAACAGTAATTCGTCCCCTCTTCCACTACCATTTTAGAAAGTTGGTTTTTTATCAAACTTATTTTTGTCTGAATGTAATATACAGTGGTGACAGACAGGAAAATAAAGCAATGCAGTGCACAATAGACAGGTAATGACCATTCAAAAGACAGCTACAAATGGACAACAATTGAGATAAAGACAGTCAGAAAACGATCAGGACATGTAGGGGACTGTTTAGATAGATAGATAGATAGATAGATAGATAGATAGATAGATAGATAGATAGATAGATAGATAGATAGATAGATAGATAGATAGATAGATAGATAGATAGATAGATACACTGAGCGCCATTAAAAACGCAACATCGCAAAATGGCTAAAAAATGGTACTTCCTCTCAAAATATAACGACGAAATTTTGCACACACTTAGCTGTTGTCATCAGGTATATTCGCAAAAATTTACAGATTTCTGAGAGCAAAACTCTTGTGTCAAATTAAATCGTCGTGGCTATTGTTGAAAATGCAAGTCACAAAATTTCAAGATCCTGTGATCATTAATTTCAATAACTTTGATATTCTTTCCACATAATGTTTGATTAGTCAGGAAAGTTTACAATTTTAATTGATTGATGGGGCGGAAAAAAGGTAAATTTGACCCAACCACAATTAGAGATGATGAAATTACAGTTTTTTTAGTGTCAATGCTGGCCTGCCCCCTACTGGAGCTTTTTGTCAAAATCCTCAAAAAAGATGTTTTATTCAGATTTTTTTCGAGTTTGGTTATAGAATGATTATCTGTGTCTTTGTTTTTATCCTTAGTATGAATAACAACGCCTTTGTTCGGTAATTTGGGTTCATATGCTCCATTTCCAGATACTCAAGCCTATATTTTGAGTTTTTTATTCAAAATTTACTTTATCTTCAATATTTTTTTTAAACGTTCGTGGGACAGCATTTTGCATGTTATGTGAAAATTTTACAAGATTATTCCCATCCAACAAGCCACAAAACCAATATTTCCATTGCCTCATTTTCCAGTGAAGCACTGTCCGTGAATTGAGGTTTCAGACAGACCTCACTAAAATGAGTAGTGTGTAGTGAAAAGTCAACCGTTTTTCACGATTTTTTCCACAATTGCTCTGAAGGTCATACTTGAGGTCTATGCAAAATTTTATAATTATTGAGCAACAAGAACTTAGAAAATGTTGTTGTTTAACGATGTTGCGTTTTTAATGGCGCTCAGTGTAGATAGATAGATGGATAGATAGATAGATAGATTTTTGGTAGTTTGATCAATCCAATTATCAGTTTTTCTATTAAGATGTGTCATAGTTCCTGCAGAAAAGATAAAATTACTATTTTATTTAAACTGCATAAAACTGAATAGCAATAAGGGTAGCTACTGTTTGAACAAAAATTAGATATCTATCAGTTCATTAAATTTCTGTCTGTAAATCTTATATCTAATCAAACAGTGTCATTGACTTCAGTTCTACATCATCTTGATCCTGGATCCATTTTAGAATGTAGCCATGTAAATTGTTGGATGTTGTAACAATTTCAGTTAAATTACATTATCCTTGCAGACATTCCCCTTAAAGGGGTTAAAGGGCTTCCTTAGTCCCCCTCCTCAGCTGCTTAGCACCCATATCAATTGGCTATTGTCTGCTCTACCCCAATCTTTTAATCACCTTATGCAATGCCATTATGTAACCTGACAAAAGAATAGAGGGTGGCATACTTCACACCTCAGAAGTGTGCCACTGTGATGAGGGGGGGGGGGGTCCAATGAAACATCACTGAAAATCAATGGTTACCAAGAGATGAAACTTGAAATGATATATCTACTAGTCAAAATGAAATCTGGATCATGTGATTCGGGCAAGTAGGCCTATGGCTGATTTTGTGCTTTTTGTAAAAGAATAATTTGAGAAAAAAGAATAATTCCAGTTGATGATTGGATTTTGTGATACATCCATGTATAGGAATCTTGAATCATTGTAAAGCTTTAGAAATTGTACAGGATTAAAATTACTCTAATAATCTATCCATCTATGTATGCATCTATCAATCTATCTATCTATATATATATATCTATCTATCTACATGTGTCTATCTATCTATCTATCTATCTATCTATCTCTCTATCTATCTATCTATCTATCTCTCTATCTATCTATCTATCTATCTATCTATCTATCTATCCCTCGCGGACATTGAGGTAGATCTAATGTTGGTCTAACGAAGGATTTAACCTCCAAACCACATCGGACCCAACGTTACGAAACTACGTAATTTGTCGACACATTTCTCAGACGTTAATACGTACTTTTAGACGTTGATACGAGTGATACAAGCCGTATCTGACTCTACGAAGTATTTTAACGTTGGTCTGACGGGCTTTGACCGTCTTCCCGCCTTCTAGGATCCAGCGTTTCAGCCGACCTGCCCCCTCTTGCGCATGCGCACTCGCGTACAAGAAGCCAAAATGGCGGGCTGACTCGAATCTGTGAAATTTCGGATGATGTTTTTGCTAATAACGAAGGATTTAACGCATTGACAAGCCTCATAATATGGGGTGCTCCTTAGGATAACTGCTTGGCTACTGCGTGAGCAAGTTCTGGACGATCGGAATGCTATATTTTGAAAGATTAAGCGGCTGCAATGTGCAAAAGCAAAGCGCATGGTCAGAGCGCCCAGGTTCAGGAATAGTCCGATCAGCTGTTTCAGTATTTGTGATCAATTATGGACTGAATAGTGGACATATATACCCCGTTCTGGATGGATATACCCGGTTACCAAACCCGGGAGGACGCATGGACGTGGATACGGCCAGAATTCGTCGTGGGACACCAGCGCTGGACTGACAGGTCAGTCTCTTCAAGATGTCGATTTTTTTTTCAGGGGCGGATCATCTGATAGGGGGGGGTTTATATTCAATTCTGTTTAGTTCAATGTTTAGTTCTGTTCTGTTTAGTTCTGTTCAGGTTCTGTTTTCAGGTTTGATTTATATATAGCGTGTCGGGATCATTGTCCAGGTAGGGTGGGGTGGGGGGGGGGGGGGGGGTGGGGGGGGGCAGCCAAGCCACTGCCACTGGTGGGAGGATTTAATTAATTTTATTGAGATCTGCAAATATAAAGCAAAAAATTAAAGCAGTACAAACAGAGCTATCCAAGAAGGATGCTCCCAAAATTTGATAGACTTTTCTTCCTCATTTTACTGAGCAGTCTACAAGTCCACTAGGGACTACAGGTATAAGATAAAATTATAGAAAACACTTACCTTGCATGGTGAAATTGAAAATGTTACTGCAATTTTACCGTGATAAAATTGGAACATTCTCTGCATCTGGGACAGTTGCAATGAGGCACCAGTAAACTTGGGTCTTATACAATTCTCATATGCATCTTTGTGGGTGTGTAAAAAATTTCAATTTTTTTTAAACCAGGATAAGCTTTCACATTTTTAAAAGTACATATGTGATTTATTTGTTATTTGTGTATAAACTTTTTCTTCATGGCTTCATCTAATCATCAACAGCAAACGTCCTGTTGGAGTTTTTATAATTACAAAGTTACCAGATATATTGGAATAGGTATGGAATAGATGGCGCTACAAGGCTCTCTGAGAATCAGGATCCTAGGTTCTGCAACTTTGCGCAAACCTTCAACAAACCTTTGGCAGATACGTATGATCAGACGTTTGTCCTGAACATTACTTTCAAACGTTGTCCATACATATCAAAAACGCGTTGGAGAAACCTTGGAACTTACGTATTGCCAAATGTGTGACCATACCTTTGATAAACCTATGAATCAAAGGTATGGTAATACGTAACAGTCTAAGGTTGTAAAAACCTCTCAAATGAATGTTCCACAAACCTATGAATCAAAGGTACGGTCATACGTAGTAGCCAAATGTCCTTCAAACCTCTCAACCAAAGGTATGACTTACGTAATAGTCAAAGGTTTTAAAAACCTCTCAAATGAATGTTCTGCAAACCTTTGAATCTAAGGTATGGTCATACGTAATAGTCAAACGTTCTTCAAACTTCTCAACCAAATGTGTGACTTACGTATGACTGACACGTTTAGCCAAATGTTACGACCAAACGTTCTTCCAACCTCTCAATCAAAGGTTTGACTTATGTGTGACTCGAACGTTAGGCCAAACTATAAAACAAACTATCTGCCAACCTCTTACTAAGGTTGCCACCTACGTTTGGTTTTCCATCTGAGTGCAACGTTTGGAAATTACCTTTGCACTACCTTTGTCATACATTGTTGGCCCAACGTTTGATTCTAACCCAAATAATTACGTAGTGAAAGGTTTGATTTACATTGCTGCTCGGGAGGGATCTATCTAGCTATCTATCTAGCTATCATTCTATCTTTCTATCTTTCTATCTTTCTATCTTTCTATCTATCTATCTATCTATCTATCCATCTATCTATCTATCTATCCATCCATCTATCTAGTCTATCTAGCCTTAGCTATTCTTATCATAAATTACAAATATGGAATATGGGTCTAAAAACATAAATTATAGATAAGATGTCTCCAACCAAAACCATTGTAAATAGTAACACTAAAACAAGGTTTATGCCAGTATATATCTTTTAAGACTAAGCACGTTGCTAGTTAATACAAAGGTTAAATGCTGGTCAAACTTTGGAGAATAACAATAGCTGTAAAGAAAAACAAAACAAGAGAAACAAGTCCCAACTCTGTGTACAGCCTGTATGGGCTACAAAAAGTCATATCTCAGCTTCTAGTTGGCCTAAATCTTTTATTAAAATTGGAAATTTTCCTTATTTGTTCAATAAAAGACTACAAAGTTGGTGTCAATGCAGTCTGGACATATTTCTAAGAAAACAGAAAATTTGTTAAAAAGTTGAGGTGCTGTGCACTGCTTTTGTCCTCCTTTGTTCCTAGCTTTGGTCACTGGACAGGATTAGTGACACAATGTTACATAACATGAATGGCTGGAGGGGAGGGGTACAATGAAGCACAGACATAGTGTCTCCTGGCTGATTCACAAAAAAAACTGGACCCCTTCCAATGATGACACTTTTACCCCCTAAACAATATTTCTTTGAAATGCTAAAAATACAATTGGAGTGAGTTTTAAAATGAATTAAAAGACAGATTTATCCAATAATGTCTTGAAATGTAAAATTACACACTGAAATTTGCAGAAATTGGGTTTGCATGCCAAGTAATTTTCTTTGATAACCATCTATATATACATAGCGGTTTTATTGCCAGTCTGTCTTATATGTTTTCCATTAAAGACCAAAATAAAAGTAAGCTGACAGTACTTCATATGTTAAAATGTACATAACTGATGTTAGATTTAAACCATTAAGTTACAATTGAGAGTTTAAGATTTCTTGTCAAAGGATTAGCAGGGAAGACAATTACCCTGTGACATAACATTACATAATCAAGACTTCTCCAGTGCTCCATTCAACAAAAGCCAATCTGTCTGATTCAATCACATTTAATTTTCATGCAAACAACTAAATAAAAGGGGCTGACATTTATTCATCTTCTAAAAATTTACATCACTGAGTTTAGATATTAACCATGAAGTTATAATAATTGGGAGTTTTAAAAAGATTTAGTGTCAACATTATAAAATATTAACACACAAATGCATGTTTTTGAATATACTTAATTAATGCTTTGAAAGTCCACATAATTATATATAAAATTTATGTATTTCTTCTTGATAATATTTCATGAGGAGATGTAGAAAAAGTAAAACTTAGACATTATTGTGGCAAATTTGATTGACCAGGGCCAATATTTACTGATATATGATTATCTGAAAATCCTTAATATTTATCTAATTTTGTTAATATTGACCTATGCTGCGAATAAAAGTTTTCATATTGTTCAAAATCAGCATGATGATGATGTGAAACATGTCAGGTTTATTTTGACAAAAAAATGTCAAAGACTGGTATGACATCAGAAGAAAATGGAGAGTAAATAGACATTTCAATGATTTTTTGCCTTTTTTCAATCATACATTTCAATGGAAAAAATTGCAACAACTCATGCAATGGCTGTGAATATTAGTCAATAGTGTGTCTAACTACAATAAGACCTAAAGTTAACTAACTTAACCGTTACCATTTGGCTTTTCATGCAGAAATGTTGGAAAATTGGCATTTTTTCGAATTTTTGGGGTTTTATAAAGATTCATAGGACCAACATTCCAACTGATTAGAGACGTTTAAAGAGGCATAAGTTAGACACCTAAGTGGAAAATTTCATAGATTTAACTTCAAAATTGACTGAATTATACAAGTTTAAAATAATAGTATTTTTTCATATTTTTGGTAAATTGTCGTCCGTTCAACTTTCTCAGAGCATTTAGACCCACAAAAAAACACATCTTGGGTATTTAATACATACAATATGCCAATTTCAGTGTCAAAAGTACTGCAGTTTTTTAGCTCTGTCACAGAAACAAAAAAAAACAATTTTTTACATTTTTCAATGATTGTGAGAAAAGTATTAATGTCATGGGGATTAGACCTATGAAAGGCTCAACTGGGATAAAAGATACCATATTTACCCAAAAATGATGAATATGCATGCCATAGTTTTGGCTTGACACCCAATACACAAAAAAATATTTTTTCACATTTTTCAATAATTGTGAGAAAAGTATTCATCTCATGTGGATTAAACCCTAAAGGCACAACTAGGATAAAAGATATAATAATGTCCAAAAATAAGAAGTATACATTCCATAGTTTTGGCATTACTCCCAATACACAAGTGGGACGCCCGTTATCTGGACGCCCGACCGCCCGTCCGACCGCCCGTCCGCCCGCCCGCCCGCCCGCCCGCCGGACGGACAAATTTTCCCAAAGTAACTACAATACCCGTCGGCAATGTATACATTGCCGAAGGTAAAAAGTTAAAATTGATGACAATAGCGATGGATTTGAGTGAAATTTATCCAGAAATAAGTTAAATGCAGTCCTCCCTATTGTCTGATGAAACGGATTGGCTCCTTCTTGAATAAAGAATATTAACAAGTCCACAAAATACGGATTTCTCTCCTTTTTCAAGCAACCGCAGTCAATTGATAGTGCCAACAACCTGCAAAAAAACTTGACATTATTATGATGTACTGGTCACGAAGACGACTGATTTGGCAATTTGTTGATATCAGATTGAGGGCCCACACATACGAGAGAGCTGTCATTTTTTAATTTTATCCATGTACATGTAATAGTGACCGAGTCCTGATCCGGAAATGAAAGAGATAATTTTTTACCTTTTTTTCAATATTTCAAAAAGTATGGATTATCCATTAATGAGACCATCAAAAGGCACAACTAGACCATACAGGCTACATGTGAACCAAATTTCATCCATGTGCATGCAATAGGGTTCTGGCCCGAAAACTATCCGCCCGCCGCCCGCCCATCGGACGGACAACATTTTACCAAAGTGATTACAATACCTTCTTCGAACTTCGTTTGCTGTAGGTAAAAATTGTTGCCTTTGATGAGGGTTAATGTCTTCAAGAGTTCTAATGTCTTCTGCTGTAATGAATGGTTTGCATGCATGTACAGTACAACCTAAAATATTTTCCAACTTTTTTACCCTCAGGAAGTTGCTTACCGTGCTACACCCTTCAGTTCTTGCTCTCATCCCTCCATGCGGTAACTTCCATTCCAAGCTCACTCAAGTAAATCATTTTTACCTTCAGCGAGCCAACTTCAAAGAAGGTATTGTAATCACTTTGGTAAAATGCTATCCGTCCGCCAGGCGGGCAGGCGGCAGGCAGATAGATCGTGTCCGGGCCCGCACTCGGCATGGATGAAATTTGTTACATATATAGCCTATTTGGTCTAGTTATGCCTTTTGATGCTCTGATGGATAGATATTCCATACTTTTTGAAATAATTTTAAAAAATATATATTTTTGTTCATTTCCGGGCAAAGACTCAGTCACTTTTGAACACTTTTTGAATGCATGGACGAAATTTGGCACAGATGTGGCCTATATGGTCTGGTTCTGCCGTTTGATGGTCTCATTGTTAGATATTCTATACTTTTTGAAAATATTAGAAAAAATGTATAATTTTTTTTTTTGGGCAAAGGCTTGGTCACTTTTGCATGTACATGGTTTAAGTTTGGTACAAATATGACCTATGTGATCTAGTTGTGGCTTTTGAAAGGTCTGAAGGAAAATATAAGATACTTTTTGAAATACTGAAAAATATAATAACAACAATGTCTTTTTTGTTTCTGGCCTAGACTCAATCGCTGTTGTATGTATATAGATAAAGTTTGGTATATATGCCTTATATAGTGTTTTTTTAAATGTGTATTGAACACTTTTTGAATGCTAGGAAAAGTGTGAGAAAAATACAACAGCTTTATATTTTTTGGTTGCCAACCGACAGCTCATAACATATACTTCGTAAATGCATGAAACTGTACCAAAATATTCGTAAATTAGTATAATGATGCCTTTCCTGGTTCACAAACCCTGGCAAGCAGATGGCAGGGCAGCGGGCAAATGGAGATAATTGAAGGCCACGCTTCGACCACTATTGCATACCTACAATATGCAATTTGGTAAACACCAATTTTATAGTGCAATCGTAATCTTATAAAGTAGCTATTCGCTGAGGTTTGCTGCTGCGCAGCCTATGCCTAATTGCCCAAAATTAACATTAATCCATTTACACGTACCTCGTGCTCAAGCCAGTATCCAAACACAGGATAATCTACAAGGCAACATGACAAAAGTTAGATTTATACATTAAGAATAATAGGCTGTGCGGCATCAAACCCTCGGCATTCAGTAGTTTTTCAGTACACCGTAAAATCTGAAATTTTGAGTCAGCTCAAATGATTGAGTGTGATGGTTGCACAAATCCTTTGGGAGTTGGAGGAGGAGGATTTATCGTTCATGGGCCCTCAATCAAGCAATTCTATTTTGTCTTTTCGAGGCTCCTCGGCCTTGCCAATTAATATTGCAAAGTTAAGACAACAAATGATGTTAGCTCGAAGGAACTGTGCAACCACCTCACTTAATCATTAAAGCTGACTCAAATTCTACTGTGTAGCTGTTGCTGTAGTTTGGCATCTAGAGCAATCAGTACAGCGTACACAGTGTTTTAGTATGCTCAAGAAGATTGCATATCTAATCATAATAATAGCCATAGCAGGAATCGCATCTCACTCATAAGGATTTTTTCGCTCAAACCATAACACCTTCAATTACACTCCTAAGCCTGTCAATTCATCTGAAGTTCCCGATAGGGCTAATTTTATCTATATCAACATTCATTATTTCCATAGTTACACAAATCTACCTTCGGAATTTGACAAAAAAACACGTTTTTTCACATACATATATCCCACCGGTATATTTATCTGCCACAACAAATGCTGTAATGCATTTAATATTAAAGGCCATTGAATTCCGCATCTTTTGATATGAAGACTGACCTTTTATGGTCAATATAACTTCTCATTTAACATATATTCCTATTGGGAGTTTGACAAAAAACACTTTTTCCCCAAACACATCTGGAAGCTATATATTTCTCTGCTACATCAAGGCCAGTAATGCATATCATATTGCAGGCCACTAAATTCCGCATCTTTTCCACAATCATTGAACTTCTATGTCCAACATAACAACCCAACTCCCACAAATTAAGCTGCGTCATGCATTTAGGAAAAAAATCATATTTTCCAACAGCTCCAGTCTCTCACTCTTTGTAGTGCTGTGCAACCCGCTGTAGAAGTTCCAAACACTTCACATAACTTCATCGAATGATTAGATGTTGGAACACACCTTAAGCTTGGCCATGCATTCTTTCACTTTGGCCTCGCTGTCCATGATGATGAAACCTTTTTCCTCTGAGTCATCATCTATAAAAATAATTTCGTCAGCATCGGCATGATCCTCGGAACTGGCGAATCGACACTGCTGCCAGATTTTCAGCGTGAGGTCTTCTCTGCTTGACAGAGCACTCCTTTGATAACTTGGAACCAAAGCCTGGAAGTTATGATATATACGTTGGCAGTCCACAATAATACATTGTGTCAATATAAACAAATTCTCCAAGACAAAATATCCCGAACCTACCGTAATCAATTGCGCAAAAGCAGGTTCCCGGTGCAAATCAGAAACTTTCTCGACAAGCTTCATCACAATGGAAGGTCCCTTGTTTGGGTAAAGAATTTCTCCTTCATCTATGATTTCCAAAATTGCCTCATACTCCTGTTTTTTTGTTGTTCTCTGTAGACAATCTATCCTTTCTTCAATTCTCCTGTAATGACTATAGAACTTCAAGTTATTATTTGTGAATGCAAGGTCAGCAAGGACGATTGTAGATCTGTACCTGTTTGGACTTATAGGTAGTAAGTCAGCCGATTCTATGTAAAATTTAACTTGTTGTTATAGATCATAAATTGATAGATTTAAAGTATAGTATACATTTCCAATCAACATGATGGTGTGTTTTCTGCAAATAAGTGACTTTGATTGATTTTAAAGCCTTAAATTACTTAAGGAGAGCCCTGCATTGCTTGAAATGTAAACAAAGCAGGGCTTTTTCACGGCTTTAAAAAACTGTTTGTTTACATTTTTCAAGGAAATAAACTTCTTATACTGTCGATAGAACAGCAATTAGGTAATTTTTTGAACTGGAATGTGTTAAATATGACTGAAATCTATCCATAAACAGTCTATTAAAAATGCGGACTTACTACCTTTAATAACTATCAAATTGACTCAATTTGACTGATTTAGAATACATTTTCACTATGGTACCAATACAGTGCACATATATCTTGGATTTTGAGGGTCTTTAATTGTTTAAACAACATACTTGTATGGGCATTGCGTTTGCTGTCGGTTATAACACGTATTATAATAAGACCAAATGGGTATGGTGGTATTTTGAGATGTACTCCATGAGTTAATATCTTCACGAGTCATAGCCCCCCCAACTATCGACTGGTCGGCCCCTTATGTGCAGCATCTTGCAGTAGTCGAAGTTCAATTTTAAATGGACAGCGAAGCCATGTGCTCTCCGAGCGCCCGTTCTAATCCAACTTGTGGAATAAAATTTTGATGGTCCAGTGTGTCAAACGCCTTCGATAAGTAAAGATATTTATGGGCATATGTTATTGTTTTCCAATTCACCAATTATTATTTCAACCAATTCCATTGTAGCATATTCTGTGGAATGGTTTCTTCTAAAAGTTATTGAAATATTCATAAATTTGATTATGCATTATCTTTTCAAAGACCTTTGACACACTATATAGACAGAATGGAAACAGGGTGACAATTGCTGAAGTGATTTGTACTTACTCACTCATGGTCAAGCACAGGGTGTGCTGAAGCGCAAAACAGTTTATACCACTGTTTGCTTTTTCTGGCCAATCAGAAGCCAGGATTTCGCTCTGATATAATGCATATCACAGCTCATACACCTGACCATGATATTGCATGCTTGGCTGACTACAAGTTGACAAAATTGAAGGAAACACTGAAACGAAACTGACCAACAAAGGATTAAAACTGAACAACACAGACAGAAAACAAGGAAGAAAATTGTATCAAGTGAAACTGGTCTCAATGAAAAGGCTGCATTCACTCTTTTAATACCAATATCTGAAATAATGATCAAATTTAAGGTCACTTGATAAAATTTATTTTAAGGTCACTTGATAAAAATAATTCATTTAGGCAAGCAGCAAAAAAAATTGCGGAGCAGAAGACCAACAATTTTGGCCCTATTAGGCAAGAATTATTTTTTCTTCTTAATTCGGGGGCTGCCGCCCCCGAACCCCTGCTTCTTCTTATTTCGGGGGCTGCTGCCCCCGAACCCCTGCTCCTTGCTTTCTATTATTTTTTTGAATGTATTTTGTAACTTCAAAATAATATTTCCTCAGCGACTGTAATAATCTGCCTCACCAAAGAGACCTTGGCTGAGAGGGCTGCACTATCGACCTACCTATCTATCTACCCATCTATTAATCTATCTGTCTATCTATCTATCAATCTATCTATCTAAGATTAATCTATGAAATTAATGTATTGTGTTATTTCTATCTATCTATCTATCGATCTATCTATTGATCTTTCTATCTATCTTTCTATCTACCAAATTCATGTATTGTATTATTTCCTGAGAACAAATAATTCTGACCTGTTGCCTTCAGGCACAGGTGACAGCCGCTGGGTTGGGGTTGGGGTAATTTCTGGGGGTTGGGGCAATTTCTGGCATGATGCTCACTCACCTCTATAAATAGTGACAAGGTTGCTCACTAGCCCATCTAGTGATCCTGCCAGAAGCCCTGGGTGACCTCAGTGTCTCATCTAATTGGTAGATCAGATCTAGGTCGAAATATTGGGACAGCAAAGGTCATGAAGGCATTCAGCCAATGGTTGAGTGTCTTACGGATTGATCAACCTTGACACAGCTTTGACAAAGTATTCAATAAATATCACTGATAAGGCATTTGCTGATCCTATTGTGATTGTTGGCTGTGAAAAACAGAAACAGCCACAAACATATTTTGTGATACTGATCTGCCAAAAGAGTCAGCTGCACAGAGTTTCTTTTAAAAAGAACATATTGGCATTGTAAATACAACTATGAGAAACAATCATAATTTAGGCATTCAAAATATGTCTATAACAACTAACCCACTGGCCTGAAATTACTTCTTCTTTTTTTTACCTACTTTTCTGCAAGCAATTGAATTACATGTAGTACTGATGCACTGCGTATTGTAAAAATATTGCTTTTTTGATAGTAGAATGCCCAGGTCCTAAAATACAAAGAAAAAAAGCCTTGTAGAAAGAATTCTATTGTCTTTGCAAAATACTGCACAACTGAGCACTTGAAATGATTCAAATATCCGCACATAGGTGGCACCACCTTCTGGAGAGCATTCTTGCTAAAACTTCTTTAACACCATATGTTGCAGGGTACTTTGATGGAAAGATCAAAATCTGCAGGTGCATAATTAAAATGGAAAATTTCCTAACTTCATATGTATTTCCTTTTCTCTTCAAGTAAGAAAAACCATACACATTGCAGTGTTGGATGTGAAATATATTCACTTTTTTAAAGGTTATGTTGCTAAGATAACTTAGCTCAGAACTTGAAATGCTGCATGAAGGATATATTTTAAAAAGTGGCTTTGCATTATGGTACTGCCCTGCGCCTATTCCCTGAAATAGAAAAAAAAAATACAGGACCCAGGCATTTATTTTCATGAAAAGAAACCCCCATTAATAAACCATTTATAGCCCTTTTTCCTAGTTAATTGTTTCTTATTTTACCAAACAAATATTAGTTGTTGCTATTAAAACAGCAACATATGTTGTTTTCTTTTTTTGATAGAATGATGTTGGGTAAACAAAAAATCATTCAATTTCGATGAATTTGATTCTACTTAGTCAATTAGAATGTTTAGACAACAATGGTATTTTGATTGTCAAACTGTTGAGCATGTTATTCTCAGCTTCACAAATTCCTCAGGTAGAAGTACTTGATCCTCTTAACCTTGGATTATTTTTTCTGATTGAATTGACCCAAGTGCTAACAACTGGCCAATCACAATGCCTCTAACAATGAGCCAAGTTTATTTGGGTGTGTCAGAAAAAATTGACAGCCAATTCTAATTAAAGACAAGGAAATCCTTTAAGGGCCCCCTTGGTCAACTGACTTAACTGGATCATACGTAGGTCATTCTGGGCTGCTGAATTTCTCATTGAGGTTCTGGCCTTCTGCAGCACTTTCAACAGGAATAACAAGATGCTGAAGACGATATTCGAGCAGGTAATGATTCAAAACGTTGTCAAATATTGTTAGAAACTTGTGCTAGCCAGATTAATTATGTTCTCTACATAATAGTCTCGTGGGAAGCCTAAAAGTAACCCTTGTTGATTTGAGTGATGGGCTTGTGAGCAACCTTGTCACTATTAATAGAGGTGAGTGAGCATCATGCCAGAAATTGCCCCAACCCCAGAAATTACCCCAACCCAACCCAGCGGCTGTCACCTGTCCTTCAGGGCTGCCAACCTTCAAATGAACTGAGGAACATGAATGTGCAACAAATACAATGAAATGTTGTCAAACAAAAAGGATTGAAGGCAAACAAAGAGATTTAAATTAATTTGTTTTGTACTTAGTGGTATAAGTTAGATAACACCCTTGTTTGTGACGATATGCAATAATCCTCTGGCTAAAGCCCTCGGATATATTGCATATCGTCACAAACGAGGGCGTTATCTATTACTTGTTAAAATTATTGTCAAACATAGACAAACTTCATTCTGTAATAACTTGTTCTGCCTTATCTGTTTGATTGTACACTTATCTAAAGTTTAGATAACAGACTTCTTAACTTGATAATAAAGTATCCAGTATTTATGCTATACATAATGCTTATATTAGAGCGTTGTCTGGATTAGATGACCTAACTTTGCCCTACATTGATATCATTCTAACCACAACTTGAATGACTTGTACAGTCATGTTTGAAAGTTTCAGAACCCAGGAATTTCTTACTTTAATTGATATTTTCACATTTTTGTGTAAACAACAGGGACATGCATAAAATGTAAAGCTTCTTTGTGCGTAAATAAATATTTATTAAAAAGAATGACATGCATGTGTGATTTTACAGTGAGTGTCATCCAAACTACAGTATGTAATGGACCTTTTTACAAAAGTACAGGAAGCAGTAGTGAATTTTCTCTAGCGCTGGTAATGAAGTAGCATCCCCACTACTCAGTAATGCTTCTTGAATGGTTACCCCTTGTAGGTCACGGTGGATTTATTTTCAGAGGCAATTTTGGACTTTGACAGTCTCTCAAAAAATAACTAAGAGGGTCACAGTTGATGTAAAACCATTTTTGAGAGGTTTAGATTGTCTAGTATCTATTGATTTTTTGTCATGGTCAATTACCCCTAATTAATCAAACGGCCCCGTGGGTCTGTTTTTAAAGTCGGGGTAAAATTCTTATCAGTTACCAATCACAGGGAATGATAGGAGCATTGTACCCCATTTTTACCCCACAGAAACCTGCCACTTTGTAAAATTCTCACTAGAGGACAGCATTGGTGAGCTGTCAAAAGGGACGAATAATTGCACCAGATGTGACCTTTGACTCTGGATATGACACCAGAGCATCACCCACAAATCGCAAATTAAAGACAAATGATTACTGGAGGGGTAAAAGTTTCACCCCTTTCAGAAATGATTGCTAGGGCATATATTAGGGCCCTGCAGGGGACCAGGTGGTCAGTCCCGCTCCCGCCCGCTCCCGGCCTGTCTGCTCCCGGTCCCATCCCGGTCCCGTCAAATTTTTCAGTTTTAATCCCACTCCCGTCCCATCCCGTCAAGTTTAGTCCCGCTCCCGTCCCGCTCCCGTCACAAATTTGACATGGGACTCCCGTTCCCATCCCGGAGACATAGGCGTATGGGAGGGGGGGGCATAATTATGTTGGATACTGACATGAAAAAGGAATAACTAAATATTACCAAAGGAACTGAGGTGAGTGTCTCTTTACAGACGTATGCATGCATTCTCAATAATGTTATTGCCAAATTGAAAGCGTAAAAAAAGATAATGCTTATATATATGCCATATAAGCATTATCTTTTTTTACGCTTTCAATCTTTACAAAAAACACAAAACTAGCAGAAAGCCACATTCTTGTTGTTCTCTTTAAATTGATATTTCTGATGAGTTGATTTCTTTCAAATATTTCACTAATTTTATTTAGCAAAGTTTCAACACTGTCTGCACTACATTGCCTCCAAAATGAAATTAAAAACATGTAGCACCATCTATATCTTTACCCTATAATTATTAGTAATTCAAAGAACCAAGTAGCAATGGACTTCACATGTGAAATACAACTCAGATTTTGTCACATCTAAAATTCCAATTTTTAAGAAAATTGTTGTATAACACAAGATGCAAATTAAATATATGCTCTGCATGGGAAGTCAGAATAAAATGAAAATTTAGTTTTCAAATATTTGTCTTTAATTAATTTAATACACATTCACTTGAAGTAGTAAGTATGTGTGTACACATTTACCTACATACGAGGCCTAATATGCTTCTTTTGACAAAAATAATTACATATGCATCTAATAGTTACAGGTATATATCATGTGATATTGTCTAATAATATGAAATAGCTCAATATTCATTCATGACATAACTGTCACCATTTTTGAATTTTAGTTGCTACTCTGACACCAGCCATTGTCTTAAATTGCTATTTAAACACAGGCCCCTATTGTATTGTGAGCAATGATGCATTGCATACATAGGGGTACTATTGTATGAGCATTAATTAGACACATAGCATCTATATAAAGTTAATATTATTTTACCTTTATAAAGTTTATATTATTATTTAATTTCCCTATTTTAAAACTAGCAAATACTAAAATGATGATCAAAACTCAGAGATAAACCTTTGTTAGTCCAAATAATTTTTTTTTTTAAACACTGAAATTGTCACTTATTAGTTTATAGCAAGTCTAAACTCAAAATGAATGATTTTGTAGGTCATTTCACTAATTTATATTATAGTCATTCCACTAATTTAGTAATCTCTCAAATTTAGTCGTTTCACTAACTTAGTCAACTGTTTCACTTATTTAGTTGACTAGTTAGTCATTTGATAAATCAGCTTCAATTAATTGCAAAGTACAAATGTGAATGGACAACATTACTAAGCCAATTTGTCTGAATGAGCAACTGTGTTATGTTCAGAATATAATTTTAATCAATTAAGATACCATTATATACCGTACGGGACTGAAACGGGACTGAGATATCTCCGGGATGGGAACGGGAGTCCCATGTCAAATTTGTTACGGGAGCGGGACGGGAGCGGGATTAAACTTGACGGGATGGGACGGGAGTGGGATTAAAACTGAAAAATATGACGGGACCGGGATGGGACCGGGAGCAGACAGGCCGGGAGCGGACGGGAGCGGGACTGACCACCTGGTCCCGTGCAGGGCCCTAATGTCTTGTATCAGAGATATCAAATGTGGCAATTACTTCTTGAGCAGGGAATTTTGTGACATAGCCCCCATGCTCATGCTAGGGGGATTCATCCACCCCTCCCCTACCTAGGATCTACAGAAGCGTATGACCCTGCTCTTGAAGGTGCAGGCCTGAGCCTGCCAATGATTCTACTCTTTCACATCAATGACTTCTTTGTAAAGTAGCCGTGCAATTCGATGCTAAGGTACCGTTCAGAATTTATGACTGGGGGGGGGGTGGGAGTTTTGCCCAAGGGGGTACTAACTTTTCACATGTATTTCAAGGGGGGGGGGTATTAATTTTTGACAACACTTCCAAGGGGGGGGTAAGAAATTTTAACAAAGAAAAAATGTTAAAAAACACGCGTAAATTCATTTTATTTGGGCTCTTTTACAGACAAAAGTCCGCGAAATGACGCGAATCTGAACGCGTGACCATGTATAGCAGTATATATGTGTGTATTGCTTTGTATGTTGAGGGGGGGGGTACTAAAAATACGCGTGAAACCTAGGGGTGGGGTACTAAAAATACGCATGAAACTCAAGGGGGGGGTATCAATTTTTGACGGGAAGTTCCAGCAAAACTCCCACCCCCCCCAGTCATAAATTCTGAACGGTCCCTAACTATATTTTTTGCTCAAATCAACCATGTGGGATTAGATGAACTTCTTCAGCTGTATGCTTTTAATATTTGGTCCAACTCCCTTAAGTAGTGTTTGTGACTTCTTTTCTCATAGTCATAATTCTCAACTTGTTGAACAGATCAGCACCCAGGGAACGAAGTGCAGATCGGTGGATTTGTGTCTTGATGATGACCCAACCAGAATTTAACAAGCGTTGTTGAGAATTAATATGTAAATGGCACAGCCATGAAATTCGCGCTACATTGTCATAGAACTACTGCATTATCTTCAACTTTCCATGCAGGAGAAGGCCAATTTATCTTTTTAAAGGACTGGGCAAATGGGCAGATAGATAGAATAGATAGATAAGATCAGACCTATAGATAAGATTAGATAGATAGATGGATAGATAGATAGATGGATAGATAGATAGATTAAATATAGACAAATAGATAGATAGACAGATTGCACTGACAGCTTTGTAATTTAAATCTGTGTTAACTTTGGATCTATAAATTTGGATCTATTATGTTAGGCTAAATTGTTGATGTTACATAACTGAGATCAATAAAACCATAGCTATTCAGAGATGACTGTTTACTATTAGACTGTTACATAATTTGTTGATAGTTAATGAAGATTATGTAACCTTAAGTGTTGTTATGATTTCTTACTTGATGAGCCATTTAAGTCATTAGCTTTTGTGTTGACATTTAATTTTCAGTCACTTCTTACAATCAGGGGTATGGAAATAATTATTTCCATTGTTGATACACATGTTGGTTTAAATCCCTGAAATATGTCATTGGAGGTTGTTATATGACAAGACTGAAATTTTAAAGCTATTTTGGAAGATATTTGAGGTATTTTAATTATTTACCAAACTAAACTCTGACTAAACTACTAGCTCCACTTTTATGGTAACTACAGGCACTTCCTGTTCAGGCAGTCACTGTAGACAGGAGCACCACACAGAATGAGCTGTCCTTGTGCTAAGTGAGCTTCACTCATGGCTGCCTTCGGCAGCCATGAGCTGCGCTCATATTAATAGTTATATCTAGCTGTCTTTGCCATGATAATCATATAAAGCCCCCCAAATAGACCCCAGAGTCAGTCAAGTCATGCTGAGATGACTGACTTGATGTTCAGTGACTTGACTTGACTGACTTAGTTGACTTGTCATCATCTCTGACTTCAGTTGACTTAGTATCAAGTTGGCTGACTTAGTCCACTTAGGCAACTAAATGAATAAGAAAACATTGTAAAACCTGAAAATAACTTTTTGATGATACTCTTTGTACTTTTGGTAACTGTAGGCTTACTTATAATTCTGCATTTGTTTTGGCCATTACCATATTTCAATAACTGTATATTTAAATGAAATATAGTCCCCAAACTTGGGTAGCGACAGTGGCATACAAGGGAATATTACCAAAAGTCGATCACCAAATGGCATTTTGAGTCCTGTACTCCTATAATTCTGCATATGTTTAGGCCATTACCATATTTCAATCACTGTATATATATTTAAATGAAATATAGTCCCCAAACTTGGGTAGCTACAGTGGCAATACAAGGGAATATTACCAAAAGTCGATCACCAAATGGCATTTTTAGTCCTGTATTCCTATAATTCTGCATATGTTTTGGCCATTACCATATTTCAATCACTGTATATTTAAATGAAATATAGTCCCCAAACTTGGGTAGCTACAGTGGCATACAAGGGAATATTACCAAAAGTCGATCACCAAATGGCATTTTTAGTCCTGTATTCCTATAATTCTGCATATGTTTTGGCCATTACCATATTTCAATCACTGTATATTTAAATGAAATATAGTCCCCAAACTTGGGAGCGACAGTGGCATACAAGGGAATGTAGACCAAGTCACAGTCTTCACGTTGCTGTAGGCAACGTAGACTGCATTCTCCCGTAGTCATCGGCTCACTTCACGAGCTGGCTCTGCCAGTGAGCCTCTGACTTGGATGGCCACAAAAAGTGTGGTTTTAGAGCTTCAAGTTGATTGGTTGCGAAGGGAGGTGGACGCACAATCAGAGAGGCTGTTACAGCCCAAGCAAGGTTATGTCATTCCAGACAGCATACTGTTGATAACTGTTGTCTGTTGATCCATTTGTTGTTTTAAGTTTCCTCCTGTTTGACATCAGTCTATATGATTAAAGCTGTTACATGAAGCTTGGTGCTTAATCTTCCAAGCATGAACGGGGCTGGGTAGTCTGTCAGATCTGCACCACTCACAAAGTTGAGTTTCTCATTTAATGTAAAATAATTTCCTGAGAGTGATATGCATGGTCATCAGAGGGCATTGAGGCGATTTCAGAAGAGCAAGGAGCATCTTGTGTCATAAATATAGGTTATTACTCCAAGCATACTTTTATACACTGTAGAACAGTTTCATGAAAATTAAAGATATACATAGATTAGCAACCTGCCAAATCCAATGTAATGAAAAATAATTACTAAAATTTGGGGGTTTGAGTTTTCTTCAATGGGAAATTATCTATTTCATTGTAACACTGAAAGCAATTATCCTTGTATTAAAAAATGCCCCAAGATACATGTACAATGGCTGCCCTCCATAAACTCAGCAGTGAGATTTTGCGCACAAATGCGTTCTGAAAATATCAAACTTGGACTAAGTCAATCACTGTCCATGAAGCTGTCCAGAGATTAAACCCAACTACCAATCAGATCCAAATTAAATGCAATGGCTGGTGATGATTGACATCTGAACTGTTCACAGTTTTTGTGTTTGTGTTCAATACTCATCATACATTTCACAGTTTATGTAACTTTCAGATGACAGTTTCTTGTTGTCAGTTTGTTTGTTTTATTTCATTGTTCAACATCAGTACTGATGTTTGTCAGTTTCAGGTGTGATCCATCATAGACATATTAATCCAAAAATTATTTTGGAAGATTCATCCTGATTGGCTGGACCACCAAAGCATGACAGCTCTTAATTTGACTAAAATCACAGGGAAAACTATCAACAGAGTCAGAGCCTCGCTGTGCCAGCTCGCACTAGAGGTTCTGACATTGGGAGAATGCCTGGACTGAGGACATTCCCATTGCTGAGAACTCTTGGAAATAATCTCAATCAATATGTGATAAAAACAAACAATCAGGCAAGAATACAAACCTAAAACAACAACAAGCTACAAACAGAAAGCAACAGAAGCAGTTATCTGGTGTAATCTGAGGTGTTTTCACTGGGCAGCCAAGATTTTAAAAGAAGGAGGGGAACATTAAGTACAGGGTGACACTTTTGTTACTCATATTGTTGTTTCACTATCTATCTGTCTATCTATCTATCTATCTATCTATCTATCTATCTATCTATCTATCTATCTATCTATCCCTATTTATTTATTTATCCATCTAAAGCTGAACAGCAGTACACTTCACATTTTTATTGGAGTTCACTGTCTTCATGTCTTTCAGAAAATTTGATTTCTTAATCTTAAACTATGTTAAATATTTCATAACACAGGCCTTCACAGTCAAAACGTAAAGTATGCATTTATGGAACAAGTACTTAGCTAGTAGTCATATAATTAAAGAAACCTTTTTACAAAGAGGCCTGCTGATTTCATTCTGTAAATATGCGATCTGAACTTGTCAAATGTGGTCTCAGTCAGTCACTGTTCATTATACAGACTTGAGAAGCAACCAATCACATCAAAATATGAAATGCTTGACTGGTTATGATTGACTGCCAAATGTAAATGCAAAGAGCTCTCTATTGGAAAACAGTGCCTGTGGATTACACAGTTTAACTTATAAGAGAGTGACAAAAGCAGCACAAACTTTCGCAGTCTCAGTTAGTTTAAGTTTGCAAAAATAATAAAGCATGGAAAACATTCAAATCAACAGCTATCACATTATGCAAATTCCCCCTCCCTTCAACCTGGAATTAAGCTGGAAAATTAGTTAAAATTGTCCGATTTCCACACTTTAAATTATAGGAGGGTTTTGAAATTTGGACACAATATATTTGAAGACATTGGCCAGCCATCCGTACCTTTGAATGGGCTGTAAATAGGCCCAAATGGCTGCAACACATTCTTGTGTCGCAGATGTATGTCTCAGTTCAGCCAATGTCTCCCATCCATGACTGCTGTCACAGTCATGGTGGGTCTTCCTATCTAAAGGGAATATTACCAAAAGTTGATCACCAAATGGCATTTTGAGTCCGGTACTTTTGGTAACTGTAGGCTTACTGGTCATTCTGCATATGTTTTGACCATTACCATATTTCAATCACTGTATATACAACTGTGGGAACTGTAATTATGTATGGACAAGAGGAGAATATCCTGACAAGTGGTCAGAAGGTTTAATTCAACCGCTGCATAAGAAGGGTAGTTACAATGAACCAGATAATTATCGTAAGTTAACTCTAATGGCATGCATGGGTAAAATATTTGAATCAATTATTAACAAAAGATTAGTCTTTCAAAGTGAAGCAACAGATATTGTAGACCCTAATCAATTTGGGTTCACTCAAGGGTGTAGAACCAGTGACAATGTATTCATTATTGATACGCTTATTTCCTATCAAAAATCAAGGCGTAAAAATTTGTTCATAACTTTTATAGACTTCTCCAAGGCTTTTGACTTTGTCAATCGCAATTTTCTGTATTATAAGATGATCAAAAAGGGATTTGGTGGCAGACTTATCAAAATAATTCGCAGTATGTTCTCAAAATCTAGGGCTAGAGTAAGATGGCAGGGTGAACTTGGTACTTGCATTAATAGTACTCATGGTGTCTTACAAGGTGGTATTGTTAGTCCTAAATTATTCAACCTTTATCTCTCCGACTTAGGCGAATATTTAGACCAAACATGTGGTGTCTCCGTAGAAGAGACTACCTTCACACATCTTCTTTATGCAGATGATTTAGTGTTAATTTCTGAAACTGAGAAAGGCATGCAAACCTTGTTGAGAAATATGGACTCATATTGTAGAAAATGGCATCTGATAGTCAACTCTCAAAAGTGTAAGGTTATGTTGTTTAGAAAATCACAGAATAAAAAAACAGACAGCTTCAGCTTCTCAATTGGTAGCAAGCAACTAGAAATAGTTGAGTCATATAAATACTTAGGACATGTGATCTGTAATTCCAAGAATATACATAAGGACATGTACACACATCTAACGACGCAAGCGCAAAAGGCTGTTTATGCTCTTAAAGAAAATACTCGATCCACTGTAGGTTATCTCACACCAAAATTAAGTTTAAAAATGTTTGACACGCATGTTCTTCCAATTTTGGAGTACAATAGCGAAATTTGGTTCTCGGAAAAGGAAATTCAGGATCTGGAAAAGATACAGTTAAACTTTCTCAAAAATATGCTGAGTGTTCTTTGTCAAACACCGACCACTGCTTTACTGATGGATACTGGTAGGTTCCCACTGGTTGTTAGGCAACAAGCCACAGCTTTGAAATATCTAGATAGATTAAAAAAGGATACTTGTCCTATACTTTTGCGTAAAAGTTTAGCCATTCAAATGAGACTGAAAGAGAAAGGCGCCCAATGTTGGCTTACAAGGCTAGATAAAATCTCTGAATCACTAAACATAAATCTTGCGACTTGTGAACTGAATAAAACAATAGCATCTCTGTTTGATCAGGTTAAACACAAGATGATAACTGATATAAATGACAGCACTAAATATCCTAAACTAAGAACTTACAAAACTTTCAAAACAGAAATGCGCATTGAGCCCTATCTGAATTGTAATCTACCTAAATCCATTTATTCCAGTATTGCACGCTTCAGATTAAGTTCGCATAATCTCAATATTGAGCTCTAGAGGCAGACATAAACGTCCGTATGTACCTGCAGAAGATAGAATCTGTGAAAAATGTGATTTAAATCTCATTGAGGATGAGATCCACTGTTTAATGATCTGTACTAAATGGGAAGAAAACAGAGTCAATCTATTTGAAGTAGCTCGTAATTCCATTGATGGGTTCTTGGTATATGATAAATCTGAACAATTTCACTTAATTATGACCTCTAAAGATATCAACCTAAATATTTCTCTTGGCAAATTTCTATATTCAGCGCTGAAAATAGATCAATAACCATATCATTGAATTTGGTTAATGTTCCTAGCTCCTGGTATCTGAGTGGTGAGTGGCATGTTGACTGTGTTGCTTCCAGGTGTTATTTGTATATATGTTTATATCCTTTGTTACATATATGTCTCTATTGTACTTAAATTGTGCATTTATTTACTAATTACTCATTGTTATGCCTCATAAGGTTTTTTTTCTATCACCTCAATGCATCAAACTGCACAACTTTCACTTCATTGCAACTTTCGCTTCATTGTAATTCATACTATCAAAAGAGATTTTGCTCCAATATGTATATATATTTGATTTTGATTTTTGTTTATTTAATTTAATTTTTTTAATTTTTATTACCAATATATGAAAATAATTCATTTGCAAATACTGTTCCTGTACTTTATGGTTGCTATATATTATATAAATATTTGATGGTGAGGAGTCCAATATAGAGTATAATTGGACGAAGAAAAGCTATATTGGACGAGGCGCTTGCGCCGAGTCCAATATAGTTTTTCTGAGTCCAATTATACTCTATATTGGACGACTTACCATCAAATATTTGTTATATTCTCCATACATGAACCCACTTTTAAAGCAATAGGTTTAAACACTTTGACTGTGCTGGAAAGCCAGTTTGTGTTTCTTTTTGTTTAACTGCAGAATTCTCTTCAAAATGTATCTCGTCCTATTTCAGCAATGGGTAGCCACAAAAATATAAAATTCACATATTCTGATTCCGTATTCTATAACCAAGAAGCTTCTTTATAATTGATATTTTTTATTTCAATTTTATAGCAAAATGTTTTTCTTTAAACATAGGCATTTACGCGAAAAATGGGTGAAAAAGTGCATTTTTTGTCACTCAATGTCATACCATGGTCCCATAACCTATGTAAGCAATGTTACATTTGCTTAATGTTGTTGTTCTGATCAATACGCAACTTTTGACATCATTTGTGTTTTTCTGTGTCTTCCCATTGGCGTGCAATTAATTTTTTACTAAAATTGAAAAACACAATTTTATTTTTCTTGCTGTTGCTGCAGCAGGGCACAGCAGAAGGTGTTTCCTCTCAGGTCCTCCCTCATGGACCTATAACATGGCAATAAAACTCCTCACTGCACAATATAACTTCTCACTGTCCAATATAACTTTTCACTGTCCAATATAACTTTTTCTCTGCCTAATACAGCAAGGATATTATCCAAGAATACTCGCTTGTGATTGGCTGACACAATCTGAGTGGAGAATATATACATATATTATAGATGGTCCTATTAAATATTTTATGATCATTTTTAACTCTAACTTATGCCGTTACTGTGCAATATCAATTTGATTTTTTCCTGTACAATGGTGCTCCTTATTTGCAGTTAGGGTGTACCGATCAGGTAATTAGCCGAACCGAACCGAATACTGATCATGGCCTTCAAATTCGGCCGAGCTCGAACCCGAACCGAACCTTCCACTTGGATTTACATGGATTGTCTTAACTCTGGCCGACAGGTGGCCCTCTGCTTAATTGGCTTGATTACGCAATTGCAGCTGTTGTGCAACGGACCATGAATAGCGAAAGAAGACACGCTGCACAGTGCAGTGTGACTGTGTCATGTCTATAAGAGATCCATCAATATGAAATTTATAAACTTCATTTAAACCTGGAGTAAAAGTGATTTGTAAATTCACTCAGAATTTGTGTAAATGACTCCTATAGGTCTCGGCCTAAAGGTCACTGAATTGTGTATTTTGTATTTCTTGCAGTGAATCTCTTTATGGCCACTTATAGCCATTCAGTGAAATGCAAATATTTCAAAAAACATTGAGAGAGTAAAAACTGAAAGAACTACACATAATTATTTATGCAATGTACAATAATCCTAATAGTTCCCTTGCCACTGGTGCTATAGACATATTCCTACATGGTGGATATTATTGATCATATGATCTAGAAACGAGATGTTTTCACAATAGAACTGAATCCAATCATATTATGATTGAAACTGGTTGCAAATTGGCTTAGGTACGTGTAAGAAAATCGGAGAAAATGTTGCTTTTCATCTGCCACCCCCCCCCCCCCCCCCGGGCAGGACCTGGCTTCTATGCCCCCCCCCTCCTCACTTCAATCACATAGTCCACTATACACGATCATGCACCATCCGTGGGTTTCACTGTGTATGGGGTATATTTATGACAGGCCCAGTTGACAGTAACATTGAAAGGATTGTCACAACTGTATTGTGGTTAGAATAAGTAATAATGAGTAATGACCATGATGAGTACGGAGTTGGGACTTCATCAGTTATAAAGTCGTGCTTGCAGGCCTGTCTCCACTAGTTCAAAAGCTTTCTTGGGTATTTTAAATAATTTAAGTTATTGTGAAGGAAGGCTTATAGATAATGCAAACGATGTATAGGCCAATGAACGATGCATAGGCCTATATTTATTAACTGTTTTATAGTCATATTCATGATTAATTTTTAATCATGAAAGCATCTATTATACACACCACAACACATTGAACACAAAATAACTTTTTAAATCTCATTCATGCAAAATTGAACAAGTGAATAGAAACCTTTACTTATATCTAATAATATGCATTTTGTTTTTCATTGTAACAGGCTTTGATAAGGCTCATTTATTAAGACTCAAATAAATTTTCCTGATAAGGCCCAAAATGTGTACGCATGCTGATGTTATCACTGTTATGCAATTACAGGTGTGGGCCCACGTGCGCGTGCTTTGGCTTGAGCCATCCAAGCGTGACTTTGACAGCAATTAGCCGTGTGGGGGCGCTGTAAGTAGGGGGTGTAGCTGAATTGGAGCTCGGCTGAATTAACAGCCGAACTGCCGAACCGAGTAAAGAGCACCGAAACAGGCCGAACCGAATACCGAGCACAAGTTCGGTACATCCCTGCAAGTCGCAGTATTTCGCTTCGACAACTCCTAACTATATTATATATCTCTAAAAGAAATTTATTTTAAGTATATATGTCTTACATAATTATTGTCATTTTTATAATTGTACTTAATTGGTGCTTCTACTATTAGATGTAGCTTCTATCCCTCCTTTTGTACATATATATCTCCTATCTTGTCTTTTAGCAGTATTAGTTGTAGTTGTTTTTACACTTTGCTTTCTTATTATGACAAATGTATCTTGTTGATATTCTGTGTCAATAAAAGCCTATATATATATATTTAAATGAAATATAGTCCGTAAACTTGGGTAGCTATAGTGGCATAGGATACAAGGGAATATTACCAAAAGTCGATCACCAAATGGCATTTTGAGTCCTGTACTCCTATAATTCTGCATATGTTTTGGCCATTACCATATTTCAATCACTGTATATATATTTAAATGAAATATAGTCCCCAAACTTGGGTAGCTACAGTGGCAATACAAGGGAATATTACCAAAAGTCGATCACCAAATGGCATTTTGAGTCCGGTACTTTTGGTAACTGTAGGCTTACTGGTCATTCTGCATATGTTTTGGCCATTACCATATTTCAATCACTGTATATTTAAATGAAATATAGTCCCCAAACTTGGGTAACTATAGTGGCAATACAAGGGAATATTACCAAAAGTCGATCACCAAATGGCATTTTGAGTCCGGTACTTTTGGTAACTGTAGGCTTACTGGTCATTCTGCATATGTTTTGACCATTACCATATTTCAATCACTGTATATTTAAATGAAATATAGTCCCCAAACTTGGGTAACTATAGTGGCAATACAAGGGAATATTACCAAAAGTCGATCACCAAATGGCATTTTGAGTCCTGTACTCCTATAATTCTGCATATGTTTTGGCCATTACCATATTTCAATCACTGTATATATATTTAAATGAAATATAGTCCCCAAACTTGGGTAGCTACAGTGGCAATACAAGGGAATATTACCAAAAGTCGATCACCAAATGGCATTTTGAGTCCTGTACTCCTATAATTCTGCATATGTTTTGGCCATTACCATATTTCAATCACTGTATATATATTTAAATGAAATATAGTCTTCTGTTACTTGAAAGCAGTGCCTTTGGACGCTAGACATATCCTGCTTGATTGTTGGTGAAATGCTCGTATCATCTTTTTTAAAAGTAGTCTTATAATAAAAACAAAACAAAAAGTAATTCCTAGAGGTACAAAAATAACGTGCAAGCACTTAGAGCAGCACAGGCAGTGCATGGTTCCAACACAGGCACAGTGGTCACGGATATACTGAGGAGAAGAAGAAGAAGAAGGCATGGTTGACCTTTAACCCATGGAAGCCAGTTCATTTTAGTTTCTTTATAATTTTTTCCATCACAGAACGGCACCAAAAGTGACTGGTCGAAAGTTAAAAACCTACAGAGAATGTAGAGTAAATTTGAATGAGATTGGCGAAAGAGAGTTTCCCCGGAGTGCTAATGAGATTGCATGAAATTCTTGGGGTAAGAGTAGATGTGCTGCTAAAAACCAAGAATAATAGAATATCCATTACAAACACATTGCAATTCATGCTCAGCACAAAAAAGGAATAAGTGAACTTGGGATGCAGTCATTGATTGTCGAATTCCATTCTCCATTTGGTTGACAGTGGTGCATAGATTGGTGTCCTCCACTAATAAACTGACACCCTGGGTTGCAAGTGACTGTGATGTTGTCCCGAGCAACTGCCGATGACTTGTCCACTGTAGCGAACTGGAGATGTGGAATGCTGCAAACTGTAGTCAGCTCACAATAGACATAATTGTTTCGGCCACAACTTATTCCAGAGTCGCCACATTTTTTGTGTGAGAAATAGCATTTCTTCACAGTCTCGGAATAGTCAACCGTCCTGAAAAAAAATACAAACAAAACTTTTAAAATGAATGTACTATAGTACTATAGTCTTTCTCATGAATTTGGCTCTGGGTATGAATGGTGCTAATAAGCTGAGAGGACAAAATGGCAGAATGACAAACAGTTTTTAATTCAACTGTAAATGCCTCATTTCATGCATGGTATCATTATTCTGTTGCAATTTTCAAAAAAAAACGTATCTTTCTTTTTTATTAAAGGTCCAAATTGGAATAGTGTACTAGACACCTGCAAACCAGTGCAGTATTCTTGCTTCACTAATCTAAGAAGTTGCTTAAAGACAATTCAATATGGAATAATATTTTGGAGAAAAACTGGCAAAGAAAAGTAAAATCAGTTTGAATGCTTTCAAGGTCCACTATAAAAGTCTGGTTATCTTTACTGATTAGGCCTACTTTTCGAAAGCTGCAACTTCTATTTTATCATGAGTTAGATTTTTCTTAGACTCATTCAATTACCACATTTCACCCTGCCATTGCACTTCCTCGGTTTGATGCTGTAAAATCAGTTTTTAATAGTGAAATATATGGCAGTAATGTATTGGAAGTAATTATTATATGGTTGAATCGGACTGTTGCGCGCTCCAACAGAAAATGCCAAAGTTACCAATTTTTATGAATATTGCTGAAGTATTCAATATTTATAAGCAAGAGTGTAGACAGTAGTATCATGTACCTGCACCAGGTGTATTTGACACACTCTTCTTTGCAAAACTCCACAGAATTGCCTGGTGTAACTCGGGTATTCCAACCAGGCAGTGCATATTGTCTTTTGCAGGTGAAGTCTGCAGCATGCCCAGGGCCACTGAATAATATCAAGAGAATTGCTGATGCCAGAAATTCTTTTCTCTGCAATGAAAATGTGTTGAAATAGAAAATTGATTTTACTCAATTCAGACTTAATGAGGTGTTACATTTTTTAGGCACACGTACATGAAAACATCAAAACATCACGTACTGTATATACTTGGATATAAGTCGCCCCCACGTATAAGACGCACCCCTTGCTGAGACCCAAAAAACCCCCCTCCCAGTGAAACTCGTATATAAGTCGCATTAAATCTGACTGGGGCCGAAACACTTAATGGCGGACAATTACATGCTTGACTTTCAGCAAATTCTAAGTTTATTTGGATAAATTTACCTTCTTCACTAGCTAAAATTGCAAGAAATCAATCGAATCCACATGTTTACGTCTATGCGTCGCCATCTTGGCTGTCTTCATCACGTCATCTTTCGCTTGAGATGTCGCGAAAGCGAGAACTTGACGAAGTTGACGGCGCGTGTTTCAAAATGGCGGACGAGAGTGATGAAAATAATATAAAGAATTTTCTGGATTTTACTGAAAAACTCTGATATTTTTGTATATCCCACGTATAGGACGCACCCGTTCTATTGGTAAAAATTCTGGGTACCAAAAGTGCGTCTTATACACGAGTATGTACGGTATTAATATGCCCTAACACTTCCATGCCTTTTTACCAGCTAAAAACAGGACCCAAAAAAGGGGTCCTATAGATGTCTAGAGTGTCTCCAGTCATCCCTTTTTTGACCTCTTGAGACGTCTGTTGATGGAATATATCTAGTCGAACTAGACAGTCCAGAAAGAATTAATATCTTTATTTTCCAAATGTGGTCAAATGTCATTACAGATTAATTTCAGACCAATAACAGACGTCAGGAACACTCAAAATTGTTGTAGAACAGACAGTCTATGTTATACCATATATTATTACAGGGTGGGGAACCAAAATTTTCAATGAACTTCCTTATGCTAAAAAAGCATCTCACGTCTACAGGAAAATTGTGAAAAAAATGCAGCATAATCATTAAAGTATAAGCCATACCTGTGGTAGGTTAGAATGAGCTATGATTAAAAATTACTCCACAGGAGACAAAAAGGAAGAGGTGGTCAGATTTGCTTCAGTGCCAAGTGGACTAAAAAACAATCCCTCGCCTAGTCAGAGTGACCTCACAACCGGAATACAATATCATGAAGGCAATCAATGATGGAAAAGGAATAAGAGGGAAGTCTGGGAGTTTGTGGAGTGAATTAAGAGAGGAATGGAGCATAACTGGAGTCACTGACTACAAAACTGACAAGGTACTTGCAACCTCCATGAGAGAGGTGCTTGAAGAGCTTCAGGTCGACCTCAAGGCTGCCAGAGCGGTTTTTAAAAATGATTTTGGCCTGAAATCACATGTCAGGACCCCAAAGACACCATTCGGCCTATTCCATGAAGGCCAGAAGATAGAAATGGTGAAAAATGATGGGCTACATTAGGAAGCATGGCTCGATATTTAATTTTTTTTTCAAACTATAAACGTTTGGTTGTGGCTTCTATTGTCAATAAAAGAAATGGCAAATTCTATATAAAACCAATAGAAGATGTCGATGGAACATTCAGAGCAAAGTATCCAGCTCACGCAATGGTTTCGGGAGTCATGACTCCAGATAGAAAAAATTATGCTTAATTTCTTTTTTATGCGAGTAAAGGG
This sequence comes from Platynereis dumerilii, assembly GCA_026936325.1. Taxonomy (NCBI): domain Eukaryota; kingdom Metazoa; phylum Annelida; class Polychaeta; order Phyllodocida; family Nereididae; genus Platynereis; species Platynereis dumerilii. The sequence continues at coordinate 231,569 of JAPTHN010000245.1, forward strand.
GGACTGACCTGATGCATACTAACAGGTCCAGTGATGTCATGTTTTGCCATGGCGGGATGTGAATTACCCCAATGGCAACTATAGGCAGACTCAGGATGGATCCCCATGCCTTATGGCCCAGAAAGTTCAGGATTTCCACTTAAAGAAATTTCGGAGACTTCTGGGCGGCCAACTTCTGGCCCTTCTCCAGCTCGGACCTTAATTCCCCTTACTTTTCCGTGTGGGGCATCTTAGAATAGTTGGTAAATAAGACCTGTCATCACGATGTTGTTGTCCTCCTTACTGTCTTCATGGCTCACGGCCCCAAAATATGGAGGCGCTTTTTTTCAAAGCATCACCAAGTTTAGACGGCCATATTGAATTTTTGATTGGAGATAATACAAGTCAAACTTCACAAAAAGGATCCTTTTTGTCTTGTCTCTAAGGCCTGAAAATATGAATTTGTTATGACTTAGCAAAACCTTTCATTTCGACAGAAGTTTGAAATATTTCAAATTTTGAAAAATTTGCTTCCTCACCCTGTATATCATATGGTAAGCCAAAATACTCGCTGCTCATTGGTCGACAGCCGTGCAATATTCCTCGATATTGCACGCATGTTATTGCACGCTCATTTTAACATGTAAGAGATTGGACGGACCTGAGAGGAAGCACCATATTTTCATGCTGCTGCAACCATAGATAGGAAGACCCACCTTGACAATGTAGTTGTCAAGGATGGGAGACAAAGCATAGGTTGAGCACTACACCTGCGACACAGAAGCGTGTCGCGGGTGTTTTGGGACTGTTTAGACCCTAAATAAAGGTATGACTAGATGGCAAATGCTTTAAAACATATTGTGTGAAAATTTCAAAGCATTCCTGTACTTTAAAGTATCAAAATCGGCCAATTTTCGCTGATTTACCAGCTAAAATGAGCACATTCTAAGTTGGATATTTGCATAATTTGATAACAGTTGATTTGTTTGTTGTTCATGTTTAATGAATTTGCAAACCTCATATGAAACTGTGAAGTTTTGTACTTCACACATCTTGTACAAGTCGTTTTTATAATCCCTGTTGCTCACACACAATAAGAGTTTCATGGGTGGGCATTCATGCAATTCATATCTCCGAAGAATTGTGATTGATTGAAACCACTCTCAGACCCTTTTTTTAAAAATCACTACAATTAGCTACTCAAGTCTCTTTCTCTGTATTGAAAGTCCAAAAACTTAAAAGACAGGCTATGAACAAAGCTTTCTCCGAAATTTGATAATTAACAAAGTGTTCTCAAAATATAAGAAAGATAGATACACGTAAATAGATAGATAGATAGATAGATAGATAGATAGATAGATAGATAGATAGATAGATAGATAGATAGATAGATAGATAGATAGATAGATAGATAAACGGTTCAACAAAAATGAAATATTTCAAAGATCACTTTCGAGTTTTGTGATAGTTTAGGCCACCTGCATATTGGAATTGAGTCTGTGTATTTGTAGCTTTATTGCTTCATTTTGGTCCGAGCCAGCCAGCAAACCGTGAGTGCATGTCCCCCTCTTATCAAAAATTTCATGTTTAAAAAGGTGCTTAGACTCCACTGAAATAATTTCTTATGTCATCCAATCAACCTAAACTGTGAAAATTAAACAAAAGGATTCCTTCGATGTCTACCAAATGTGATTGAGAAAAAAAATTTCTCCAGAAACCTGATGAAGTTTGTCCCATCAGGTGGCTCCCCCGCTTGGTGAAATTGGACATATCCATTGGAAAAGCCACAGATTTTTCATATCAGGGGGAGGCTCCCTCGAAGGCTGATGGCTCAGTCAGGAATAATGCCACTAAGCTACAATTACACACATTAAGGGTTTAAATGTACATATACAGGCCATAATTCAACCAACGGTCAAAGAAAATACAAAAGGAATCTCTGAGATATTCAAGTTTATTTAAAGGGGACTTATTTTTGTTGAACTGTCAAGATAGACAGATAAATATAGATAGACAGATGAATAGATGAATAGATAGATAGATAGACAGGAAGGTGGATAGGTAGATAGGTAGGCAGGTAGGTAGGTAGATGGTGATAACCACACCGAAGGATATTTTAAATTTCCATATATTTTTTTGCTAGTTAATGATAACTATCGCAACGTCTGATTATTTTTAGTGCAACCCATAAGTTAAAAGGTTCTTCTTCTGCCTTCTTAAATCTTGCCCCTTGAGTTTAAAACACCCCAGGTTTAACCAGATGACCTCTTATGTTGCTTTCTGTTTGCAGTTTGCCGTTTTATGTTTGCAGTTTGTTGTTTTCTGTTTGTATTCTTACTTGATTGTTTGTTATCCTCACCTACTTCTTGTAATATTTTGAAGAGTGCTCAGCAATAGGAATGTCCTCAGTCTACGTTGCCTACAGCAACGTGAAGACTGTGACCTCGGTCTACTGCAACCACAAGCTGGCAAAAATATTGTGTTTTTCAATTTTACTAAAACATAAATTGCGCGGCAACGGAGGCAGATAGGAAGATGGTTGTAACGGCAAAAGATGCGTCTAATAAAGGGCTATGTGGATATCAACTTTTTATGCTGGTGATGTTATTAGTGGCATCAGAATAGAGCATTAACTTGCCATTAAGTGGCCGAAAAACTGCTTTTTTGCCGATTTTTTAGTGACTGTTGTGTTTAGAGGTGTAAAGTCTGCTATAAAGTTTCAGAAAAACATCTGAAAAAAATCCAGCATCAAGTATATCATTTGTGGATTCCAATAGTGTGAAAAATTTTTTTGTGAGTGAAATAGTTTTTGATTTTTGACGAGATACATTTTAAACAAGCGGGTCAAAAGAAACACAAAAAGAGTTCGGACAAGGAATTCCAGCCCTTTTCTTTGCATTTGCCACAAAAAACCATATGATATAACAGTTATTGCACATCACCTCGTGCAATATCAGTTTTTATGGCACCTCGGTGACTAATATTGCACTCGGGCTGCGCCCTCGTGCAATATTAGTCACCTCGGTGCCATAAAAACTGATATTGCACTCGGTGCTGTGCGATAACTGTATGATATTAAAACCTTTACAGAGGTCTTCAAATAATGCAAACCTGTGACATCCAGACAAATCACTGAATATCATAATATTAACAGACATCTCTAGACCAAAGAAAATTGTTTTTTAGTATGTAATTGCAGTCTGTATCACTGATTTAGCTCATAAAAAGAGCCCTTACAGACGTCTCAGAGGACCCAAAAGAGCTGACCCATAGACCCTCTAGACGTCTGCAGAGGCTACAAAATGAGCCCTGTTTATATTCGCGTAGCGACGGGCGGCGAAGCCGCCCGTCGCGTCAGCCAACTTAGCTTAACAACAGCTCATAGTAAATTTTGAATCTGTCAGTGGAGTGAGAATGAAGGACTGCCTGTACCTGCCATGGAGTTGGTCCCTGATTAAACAGTTAGTTTCGGTAAAAGTAAACATCCCTGAATTTCTCTTGCAATACTGCAGTAGTGTCTGAAAAATTCCATTTGGTTCTTAACTATCCTATTCTGTTTTGAAAATTTCATTTTTATGCTCATTTATGTCGTCTGCATGAAAAAAGCTTATTTTGCTAACAGGTGTCACCACCGGTGTAGCATCATGCTTGCAGTGCCACACCCAGGGAAAATGACTGAACTATCAGCAGCCTGCTTGTGAGCAGTGATGTGTGAAGTTTATTTGAGGTGTGAATTTTAAAAGCTGATTGCTATTACTGTGCTTAAATAGCATCAATTAATTTAGGCCCAACTGATTGTGTTCTTGTTTATCATTATTATACCTCGACCATGAAAGCAGAGCTGTCATTGGCTGAGAGCTGGTCACATGTCAGTCATTATTTTAGTATATTGACCAGGACTATTGCCCTCCAAAATTTGTTTTCCGAAAAAAAAAAATTTTCAGAATTTTTTTTTTTTCCGAAATTTTTTTTTCCGAAATTTTTTTTTTCCGAAATTTTTTTTTTACGGATTTTTTTTTTTCCAATTTTTTTTTGTCCCAATTTTTTTTCCAAAATTTGTTTTTTCTAAAATTTTCTTTCCCTAAATGTTTTTTTTAAACATTTTTCTTTCAAAATTTTCCATACATTTGCATAGTGCAGGAAAATAATGAAATTAGGGCATTAATTAGTAAAGACCAAAAAAAACTCATCAAAACTAGTAATTATAGTGCAATGTAGGCTATGCGTCTGCTTATCTACTCTCCTGTGTGAAAGGAAAACTATTTCCCTCGGCCTTCGGCCTCGTGAAATAGTTTTCACTTACACACCCTCGAGGGAAATAGATTTGACTAATGCCCTCGAAATCAGTCAATATTTGTATACTATAATACGGTTTCAAAATAAGAACAGTTAATTTGAGCTCCGCGAATCTATGGCATTGCCATCTACATATTATATATATGCTTTTTACTCTCCAGACCAGAAGGGCGAGATTTAAAAACCTCTTGTTACCGTTCCACAATTTTTTTTTTTTTATTGTTAACAAAAAATTATCAACGTTTCAATTTATTATGTGTTGTTGAGCAAAGGCAACATGTCTCTTTCAGACATCTTGTCTCTTTGGTGTGATTTGTTTGTATATATTTTAAGTTTAAAATCTTGTATATGTTATAATTACATCAATAAAGAAATTTAACAAAAAGATTGAATTGAAATTGAATAAAACATTTTATATTCATGATTGAAGTTAAATATTTTATTCAAAAAGGTTTTCCTTGCGCATAGCCATCTGTGTGAAGTGATAAAGCAGTTTATTTATATAGTAATTCTAGAATCTATGTTTAGATACCGCTTTTTGTGCTAATTTCACTGACAAAATAGATGGTGGCAACAGTAACTATACTGACTTGGAGACCTGTAGTAACATTTGCCAGAACCTTGATGTTATTTCTTTTTGCATCACAATACATGAACAAAATCCATGGTAGTTTCAATGTGCATGTACTATAGTATCTAAAAAAGTTATCCACAAAATAGGCTGTATAAAGACAACAAGTCATAAAATCAACGGAAAGAAACATGATATCTACATGATATCAGTGATGGAAATAGCAAGGGGAGGACTGGGGGGGGGAGCTAAGATCCCTTGATAAAATAATTGGGGGAACTATAGACTTTTACTGTAAAAATCATCAATGGCAAAAGTACCATTATCTTGATGACTTTGTAAGTCTATGCATGGTAATGTGACCTAGACAAAAGATGTGGCGCAGGCTTGAATCACACATCCAGCAGAAAATCTGTGCATTTTCCATTCAACTTGTTTGTAATTCGTAGAATTTTGGAACTTTTGAAATTCGGAATGGAGTGCGGTAATACTGTGGCATGGTGACCGTGAACTGCCACGCCGGCCAGATGCTCCCCCGACAAATAATTTCCATTTCCATCACTGCATGACATAGATATTAAAAAGTAGATTACTTACCACGAAAAATGCCACAAGAAATATCATGATATCGCTCAAAGTTTGACAGATATGGGACACTGAATCCTCTTCTCAGAGTGCTCTGTTCTGGCAGATATGGGACACTGAATCCTCTTCTCAGAGTGCTCTGTTCTGGCAGATATGGGACACTGAATCCTCTTCTCAGAGTGCTCTGTTCTGGCAGATATGGGACACTGAATCCTCTTCTCAGAGTGCTCTGTTCTGGCAGATATGGGACACTGAATCCTCTTCTCAGAGTGCTCTGTTCTGGCCAGAGTAACCAACTTAATGTGTCCAGTAAATCTATCTATGGATAGTTCTTGTAATTTTTTGTACAATTGGTGGACAAGAATAATGCACTGGCGGGCATTGTTTTGCAAAAGACATAATATTTTTTATTGAAAGGCCACCGAATAAATGAGCTCGTAAAATTCTCCAACTACCGAAATGACAGTCACTGGTCAAGTCTGTGAACATATATATTGATTGAATATGAAGTTCATGAATGTTTTATTTTTATTTTCTCATGACTAAACCATATAAATAAATAATAAACAGTGCCATTTATAAAATGAAATTTCTTGATTTGTGTTTATGTGTACATATTATGCATACATGTATGCATATTTTTCTGTCAGAAATAAAACTTGAACTTGAAGACACAGTACTGAGACTAGTTTGACTCTTTCCAATACAAAATTTTTAGTCGCATGGCGATGATGCGCTACATATTAAATAACTTAAACTTGTTTTAATGCACCGAGCCAACCTTGTGTCCAGAGTGAAGCCTACATCTTACCATTGAAATAACATAAATCTATGAAACAAATCCAATACTCATTGTTACATTCAACTGAGGGGTAGCAGACATTGATCAAAATTGACACAATTTTGTAATTATCCAGGTTGCCACATTGAAATTGTTCATCAACCAGTAAATACCAGTTATATATAATTCACTCTCATGCTTTTTACTGGGATTTGTTTTAAAGTACACTCTAAAAAATTTCAGACAAAATTGGTTTTTTAGATTCAAAATGGTATTTTGAAAAACCAAATTTCAATGCAAAAAACCAACATGGTTTTTCAAAAAATCATTTTGAATCTAAAAAACCAATTTTGTCCCGGCATTTTTTAGAGTGTATAAAGTATTTATTGACCATATTTACATATATGTATGTACAATGCTATTTAAATTTTCCATCACCAAAAAGCAATATATATGGCAGGCTGACGCCAATGCAGGCGTATTTGCGTATTTTTGTTTTTCTTCAGAACATGAATCGAAATATGAATTTTTTAAAACTAAGCCATTAAAGTAAAATGGCCATATAGGGTCGACAGAAGAGCCCTCCTGCCCTTTACCTTATTATATGTGCAAACTAAAATTGTCATTGAAACTGCATTAAAATGTTGTCACATCAATTTGATCTGCCCTTTTTCATCCGACCGCCCCTGCCACACTTGTTTCCTTCCGTCTCCATTGAACTGAGCAATACACCTGGTCAATTCCACTGCGACTTTGGGACATTCAATGTATTTTCCACCCTAAAAGGGGTCAAAATTTATTGGAATGAAGCAAGGTTTTGTCGTTACAACATTTTGTTGTTGTGACCATAAATTTGCAAAAAAAAAATTAAAGCATCCCTGTAATTTGATTCTCATTTTTTATTGGGGTCAAATATGCTCTCGTGACTGATGGGACTTTTTTGACCACCGTTTTTTGTGTGTTTACTGAACTTGTATCTCAGTTCACATGGTATACCTTATCATCATAGTGCATTGCAATTGTATTGAGATAAGCTTTCAAATCAGGCCCACATTTAGACTGGTGGATCAATGGTTCTTCAGCAGTACCTCATTCATTCTGTGACAGATGGGACACCTCTTTGTGACTAATGGGACAGTATCTCAAAAGTATTTAATAAAATACTTTAGATTCAAATTATTGACGAAATATAAGGTAAAGGTAACACAATGATCCATCAGAAAAGAATGCATTGTCAATTTAATACATTCAACACAAAATTATTTTAGTGTAAGCCACGAGTGTACAAAAAAAAAGATTCAAAGATTTATCACCTGGTTGGCTGTGAATATCACTGTTTACAGTCAAAATATCAGGGCCTATGATATTGTAAAAAATACCACCCTTCAAGGGCGATATTTTTTAGCAATGGTTATGACATCATCAGCATTTCAGCTGCCTGATGATGTCACAAACCAAACAAGGGCCAGAATAATGGGATTGTGACGCCATGTCCATTGTTGCTCCATGGTGACGTCACATTTTTGTAATGGCAGAAAATAGTCTCTCTTTATAACTGAAAATTTGAGGTAAAACCAGGTGATAAAAACAAAACAACCACCCGTCAGGGCACTTCGTACAATATCACTCACTGTTGTGTGAATTAATATCACTCTCGCCCTGCGGGCTCGAGTGATATTAATTCACACAACAGCTCATGATATTGTTACTCAGTGACCCTGACTTGGGTTGTTTTGTTATAATATCTCCATTGTTCAAGGTGTAGCAGTAGTCCAAATGTGAGTCCAGAATGAAAAATGGTGGAAAATTGTTTTATATTGGCAAAATGACCAAGTGGGCAAATGTTCACAAAAACGTTTTTTTTGTGTGTGATTAGTTATGGTAAATATCTAACTAGTATGTTCCAAAATTTGTGGGTGTGTCCCAATCCCTTCATACGAAAAAAAAAAACTATTTTCATTAAAATGTTTTTTTTTATCCTCGGCACAGCTTTTAAATATGTGCAATATCCAAATTATGGTCTATGTTATGGGCTTCAAATCATCTAGAGTGTATTTTCTGGGCTAGAAAAACTTTTCAAAAACATTTTCAGTCACATATCTATTAAAGGCCTAAATGGGAAACCAATTTGTTTATCACATCTGTGGGGAGACAGCTTCCATGCTTCTGGCACCAGATTTACTGAGTAATTATAATCCTCTTTAATCCAAGCCATCCTTGAAAATAATCCTGTATTTTTGGTTCCTGTGAATGCAGTATGGTGCATAGACACTCCATGCATCTTATTTTTGAATTATTTCATGGATATCATATTGATAAGAGGCCATGTTTCTGGACACAGGGTGGCTGAATATTTAACTTGTATTCCACATGAACTTACCAAACAGTTTGTCCTTATATTTCCTACTAACATTAATAGACCCTGCCATGCAGTTCAGCAACAAGTTGTCCATCACCAAACTTTTCACCATGCTCCAAGTTTGATATTTTTACTCAGGGCCAGGATTTCAGTACTTTTTTGCCATAAAAATTATTGGATATTAGAAAGGACAATCGTTGCTCATTTATGTGTCGCTTTATACAAAATAATAATGATTAAAATCAACAAAAACAAGTGATTCGCTGCATGTGGTCAATTTATCATGTTCAAATGTGACTGATGGGACAATGTTTACACACCATTCTTCATAAAAATGAGTGAGAATAGTCTTCAAGACAATTCATGCCCAGTTATCTGTCACTGTGTACTAGATAACAATGAAAAAAAGTCTGCAAAAAATAAATAATTCACTGAGTGAGGTCAATTTATTATGTTTTGGCGTGACTGAGGGGCAATGTACCAGCAATGTCTGACGTAGATGAAGTGTGAATCCTCTTCAACATTAGTGTTAGTAAACATATTTTCAAAACAACTTCCGAGTACCTTTGCAGGCATGAAAAACATGACTTTGCTTTTCTGTGATGTATGTTTGATCAGTATGAAGATAGTAAGCAACTGCTTCTTTCAATTTTGATTTTTGCCTAAAATTCTGAACAGATTGGAGGAAAATGTTGATAATTTTAAAAAGGAACACAATATGGTGGTTTGTTACTGTGAATGCTTTGACGATCACTAAGATTTAAAAAAAACTAACAAGGGGAACACTTCTGTGGAATTGATCACCTAGAAAGATGTCCAGGTTCTCTTTTTCAAAGTAGACTTACAGTAAAATAATTTTAACTTCTTTAGGTTGAATAAAACTCAGTATAATTTGTTATGCTAAGCACAGAAAAGGAATAAGTGAACTTGGAATGCAGTCACTGATCGGTAAGCTCCACTTTCCATCCGCCTGGCAGTGGTGCATAGATAGGTGTCCGCCACTAATAAGCTGACACCCTGGGTTGCAAGTGACTGTGATGTTATCCCGAGCAGCAGCTGATGACTTGTCCACTGTAGCAAACTGCAGAAGTGGGATGCTGCAAACTGTAGTCAGCTCACAATAGACATAATCATCTCCACCTCTGCATTGAACTCCATCGTCACCACATTTCTTATGTGAGAAATAGCATCTGCTACGTGAAGGAGAGTAATCAACTGTTCTGAAAAAATAAAATACAAACACAATTTTTTATGCTAACCAAGTGGCATAGTATGTACTGCAATGATTACACAAAATTCAGGCTTGGAAAATAACGAACAGCTTCTACTTCTACCTGCCAATTTCCTTTTTTTCATACCTTGGATTTTTCAACTGCTCATTTTATAGCATTTTGTCCTTAACAGCCTGCTGTCTAATCAGTTTAGGTAAAGAGCAAGCCCCCAAGCGAAGTGCTTATATACAGTGTAGGAGCAACCTATTACACCAATGCACCACATTACACTATATATATGCATTTCAAAAATCACCTTAAAGTGAAACAGGTGCTGTTTGCAAATCTGCACTTTCAACTGGCATTGTACATTAATTTTAGTGTTTTGACCCATCCTAATCAGTCCAATCTTCACCTGGGGGCTGGCTCTTTAGTTAAACTGATTACACAGCAGGCTTTTAAGGGCAAAGTGCTATAAAATGAGCAGTTAAAAAATCCAAGATAAAAAAAGGGAAATAGGCAGTTAAATGTATAGAAGGTGTTGTTATTTTTCCACTTGTTTTGTAAGCCATTGTCCTGATTCCAAGTTTGAATTTAGACTGTAAGCACAGTACTCTGAAAGCAGTAAAATGGTAAATACCTGCACCAGGTGTATTTGATACACTCTGCTTTGCAGAACTCCACAGAAGTGCTGGGTGTAACTCTGTCATTCCAACCGAGTAGTGCAAATTGTTGTTTGCAAGTAATGTCTGCCGAATATCCAGGGCCGTTGGATAACATCGTCAGAACTGTTGATGATAGAAGTGTCTTTATCTGAAATGAATTGTGAAATGACAGCATTAACTCAAGTTGCAGCTACGCTTCAAAGATACAACAGCTACAGCCGACGAATGACTGGTCCTGGCAGAATTGCATTTAGTCTGTCTGCCATAGGGGAAGACCTAAAAGTTTCTGATATATACTTTCTTTCTCTTCTGATTATTGTTCTATAGGGTCTTGGGCTTCTTTCCAGGGTGGATGTGAAACTCTCATCCTTGAGCATTTTGAGAAATTCAAGATGGCTGCCAAAATGGCCACCAGAATCAGAAAATCCCCTAATATGCTTCCAATGAACAGTACAGAGACATGCAAAACATCAAATCAGGGTCTTTTTAGGTTGCTGAATTCAAATATGCACATTAGTAGTCTCTAGATTGAGAAATTTTGAAAAAGAAATCCAAGATGGCTGCCAAATTGGCCACCCGATGCAAAAAAACCTCTAACGTGCTAACAACCAACAGTACAGAGACATACGAACCGTCTAATAAGAGCTTTTTTAAGCTGGAGAAGTCGGAGGGAGGGTTAGTCTGGTGATAGCGTGCTGGGCTGCCAATCGCTGGGTCGAGGGTTCGAATCCAGCTCTTGCCGGGTCACCTGGGCCTATGTTGGATGGCTCTTTCAATCATCCTTTGCCTCATTGCCGTGTCCCCCTGTCCTTATTAGCCTACAAAGTGCATAAATTCAGGACGTAAAGCCCTAATCATCCATCAAGCTGGAGAATTCAAATATATACATTGGAAGTCTCTAAATTTTGAAATACTGGGGAAAAAAACAAGATGGCTACCAAAATGGCCACCAGATCGTCGTGGGAATCAGAAAGACCTTTGTATTGTGTATGATGATCATCATAGCACATAAATCACCTCAGTAAATACATTTTTTTTTCAGATTGCCTAATCAAAATATGCAAAACAGAAATCTCTAGTTGCTGGAAATAATGGGGAAAAAAACCACAATATGGCTACCAAATGTCCAAACATTGAAAAACCTTGTGTAGCCTCGCACTGAACATCCTATACTATAAGTCTGTTGTTTGGTCAGATTTTGTTTTTGTATCCTAATCGCCAATTCTCGATCGATCTTGCCATGCTATACATCAATCTTCATGTTTTCAAAAGCTCTACAGATTTTTATCTTTACAGAACTGTCTCTTACCTCTAACAGCCTATCCACACATGAATGCTATCCACATATCTATTCACGTGACTGTATTAGTAGTAATAGTGGATTGTTCTCCCTGGGCTCCAAATAGGGAGCCACCAATAAATGGAGCAGAGTTTCGAACTATTGCACATTGCTGTCAAGTATAAAACCTTATTCAAATGTACTTGGTTAAGTGCATAACATATCATTTACAATCCATCAATTCATTTATTTTGCTTTATAGGCCTAGAAGTTTGCAATGCCATTTATACACACTTTCAAATAAAATATTCACATGTCTGTGGAGGGGGGGGGGAAGGTAGCTGTTGCTATTTTTTCCCAAATTTTTTCATACAAATACATGTGACCACTCCACTACATCTGCCCTGATATTTGAGAGCATTTGCCTCTAGTGGATGCTAGACGAAAGCTTCTACTTTCCAACAAATTGTTGTGAGTAATGGTTTAAACTTACCTGTCAATATAAAAATATTCACATGTTTCTTCACAACAGCACAGTTCCCTTTTAAAACCTGACACCTTCTTTTTCACAAAATGCTTCCCTGCACATGTTTACTTTCTGCCATGGACAGGCAAGGGGGGGGGGGGGTATGGGACTCCTTTTTGTAACATTTCCTATTTTCCCCTAACTACATCGGATGACCAATCTGTGGAGGGGGGGGGAGGTAGCTGTTGCTATTTTTCCCCCAACTTTTTTCATACAAATACATGTGACCACTCCAGTGCTTCTGCCCTGATATTTGAGAGCATTTGCTCTGATTTATTTCCTGTGAAATATATGTCTATGTCCCATGGGATGTTCTAGTATAAAGATATTTCTGTTGTTTGTTTTTGAAAATGTGAACTATTTATCAAGGAATTTTTTCAAATTTGACCTTGCTGAAATCAACCTTGTCCCAGTTCAATTATATCTGGTTAGTATTTGCCTGTGACTCACAATTTGATATACTTTAACAGGTTATGTTGACATAGTCTCCTGATAATGTAAAGAGGATTAGCACCGAGAGTCCTTCATAATTTAATATGTAAGGTCTTTGGGATGTAGAGCTGCCTGCTCAAGGACAGGTGACAAGGCATCATCCTAAAGGTTTGGTTGTCAGTTGAATGTTGATGTTGTTTTTGAAAAATCCAACATTTGATAAAACGGACCAGAGAAAGACAGGAAATAGTTGCAATTGAACAGTTTTTGGTATGATTATGCCTGCATGTCGACCATACAATCAATGCCATCAATTTTGTTTTGGTAAAAAACACTATTTGCAAGCTAAAATCAAGTGTTACGTTTCTTTTGCTGGTGAGTGAATAATTACGGGATCGAGGAGCAAAACGGAGTGGCAAGGCCAAAACGTTCGTTTGCGTTTTCTCAAAACTGGTTGACGTGCCTTCTAATATTTGGTTGAAAAATAAAATAGGATACATGACCAACTTTTCCTGAAAGCTTCGTGGATGAGGACATGTCATGAATGTAGCTGTGTAAATTCGAAATTTTTTATTGATTTTCTAAAAAAAATGTATTTATTCTTTCTTTCCAATTGCCAATTCACAAACAAGAGAAAAATGTTGGACGTAGAGATATTAAATATCTAAAGCATCAATTCAAATGAGAAATTTAGCGGACTTTCACATACCTTTTGCTCTTTGAGAAAATTCCATCCGTAAGATTCAGCTGCAAAGAAGAAGTATTCTTGTTTTCACAAATGACACAAAAATGGCCCAAATTTCTTGACAAGTGACTCAATATTAAGAGTTCCATAATAAAGACAAAATAATCTTAACTAATAATCCACCACAGTCATGAGGCTTTTTTATACACATTCTTCAAAACAAGCAGTCCCGGTACCATATTCGATCTATTTTGTCTGTAAAAAAAATCAGTGCTGTTCAGCAGCAGGAAATAACATTGTTTCACGCTCAGCGACATTCTGACCACATTTGACATCAGGATGACGTCTGTGACATCAGGATTACTGTCTGTGACATCAGGATAATGTATGTGAAATCAAGATAACATCTGTGAGATCAGGATAACATCTGTAACATCAGGATAATGTATGTGACATCAGGATAACAACTGTGACATCAGGATAACATCTGTGACATCAGGATAACAGCTGTGGGATCAGGATGACACCTGTGACATCAGGATGACGTCTGTGACATCAGGATGACGTCTGTGACATCAGGATAATGTCTGTGACATCAGGCTAATGTCTGTGTGACATCAGAATAACGTTTGTGAAATCAGGATAATGTCTGTGACATCAGGATGAGGTCTGTGACATCATGATGAGATCTGTGACATCAGGATAACATCTGTGACATCAGAATAACATATGTGACATCAGGATAATGTATGTGACAACAGGATAACATCTGTGACATCAGGATACTGTCTATGACATCAGGATGACATCTGTGACATCAGGATGATGTCTGTGACATCAGGATGACGTCTGTTACATTAGGATGACGTCTGTGGCATCAGGATGATGTCTGTGACATCAGGATGACATCTGTGACATCAGGAAAATGTCTGTGACATTAGGATAATGTCTGTTACATCAGAATATTGCATGTGACATCAAGCTAATGTCTGTGACATCAGGATAATGTCTCTGACATCAGGATAATGTATGTGACATCAGGATAACATCTGTGACATCAGGAAAATATCTGTGACATCAAGATAATGTCTTTGCCATCAGGATAACATCTGTGACATCAGAATAACATAATGTGACATCAAGATGACATCTGTGACATCAGGATAACATCTGTGACATCAGGATAACATATGTGACATTAGGATAATGTCTGTGACATCAGGATAATGTCTGTGACACCAGGATAATGTCTGTGACGTCAGGATAACGTCAGTGACATCACACTGATGTCCCCTGATGTCAAAGAATTGCCAATGGGTGTATGGTCAGATTGACCTAATTGGTACATACATGACAGTTATTTTTAACAGATACTGATATTTACAAGAAATATAATATAAAATACATTTCATGGGAACCAAAATATTCTGGTATTCCTAGTGGCATGGTCAGTTGTCCTACTTCATTTTGTCATTAGCGAACGGCATACTACTCAATTTGGATTACTTTCTGGACCAAAATCACTGCAGAATTTAACTTTTTTGTTCAGAAGTTTAAAAGGGCCAGTTGATACTTAATTTGGATGGCGATGAATTTTTGGTTAAAATAAAAGCGTGTTTACCTCATGAAAAAAATAATTTGTTCAGCATGTCAAAAGGAAACAAGTTTTGTTTCCACCTGTAGCTAGGGTAGCCCAATGTTTGAAAAAGTGATAAAAAATAAAAGAAGTTTCATAGCTCCCATCGCAATTATCAATATCAGCCCCTTATGGACTCAAGGCCAGACATATTTAATTTTTAGCTACTCAGATCGATGGACCAAACAGATTTTCTGCCTACGAAACAAAAAATTGAGAATACCAACAGTTTTTGTTCAATAAAAATTATAAAAAAATTCATTTCAGCTTTTTTTTTTAAATCTTACGACTGACCCTAGAAAAACTGCCTCAAGACGAGAAGCTAAAGAACGATTATGTGCCGCCTAAGACAAAAGATTCAGCTGAACATCCTGAACTAAACTGCTTGTGGAAACATGGATGCTCATCTAATGACTATAAAACATATATGGGGTCATAAAGAATGATACTTTGGGCCTTTAATGGCTGGAAATTAACTTAACTCTACCATTAGTTACATATGGGTCGAAATGATTGGCGAGTAAGAAAACCCTTCTTCCCATTGATATAACATTTACTTATCAAAGACTTTCACCCATACCTAACTCTGAGTAGAGCAAAGAAAATTTGCAGCCACTTTCATCCCACATGCCTCAAATATCAGCCTTTTTGACTCAATGTTTTACAGTCCTTGTCATACTTACGTGGAATCTCAAGTTCTTTTCTATGCTGTTGAACTGTGATGTCAAAGATGACTCTATTCTAGCCTTGCAATATATGTAAATTCACTACAAGCTGTGATGTCATTTCAAACTGGGTCATATTCCTCAGCTTCTAGCCAATGTTCATCCTCCTGAACTGAGCGTCACAGTTTCAACAAAGTGTCAGAGTAAGAGTTTTATCAGGGATAGCCCCTAAAACTACGTCATCACAGCTTGATAGTCAATGGGGGTTTTCCCGATGTTCCGATTCAGGAATTTCGGCGAAAATCGGCCCAATTTCGATCCAGAAAGTCGGATCGATGCATCTCTAGTTTTAACCTCATCAGATGAGAATTCTTGGTTGCACGAGCAGTTTGGTTGAAGATGTTTAGTACTAACCCAAATAGATTGATTTATTTGATAGATTTATAATGCATTCTCTGAGTGCTCAATCTTGTTTGTACTTGTACTTGTACTTGTACTTGTACTTGTACTTGACACCATTTGATGTACTTGTACTTGTACTTGCATCTTCTGTACTTGACCCCAGCCCTGAACCCAATGGCAAAACATCACCTGTGTCCCTTAATTGCAGGGGGCACTGTATCACCAGACCACCAGAATAATAATTAATTTAATTATCTGCCCTACTTTGACCAAAGGCATAATTTCCAAAATGGCAACTTTTCAGCAGGGAGCAAAAACACTCCATTATTTTCTATCAATGGCCACATAGAGAGTATTACAGACTGCCATCATGCACTCTAAAATATTTCAGACAAAATTGGGTTTTTTAGATTCAAAATGGTTTTTTGAAAAACCAAATTTCGATGCAAAAAACCAATTTGGTTTTTTTTTGTCCCGACATTTTTTAGAGTGTGGTTTGTGTGTAAAGTAACTGTAAACTGAGGCAGGTTGATGACGAAAATTTTTGAAATTGTTGTTTGACTGTTTTTTAATTAAATTTTAACATATACGTGAGGATGAGGCCTTTTGTCAAATTTTCAGAGTTTCAGGCTAATTTGACAGAAGGCATTATGTTGTGTTATAGCTAGGCATGATACATGCAAATGGCCAAAATTATGTCAATGTGAAGTTTTTAAAAATTCCATACACTGACTAATTCAGAACTTACAATTTGACTGACAGCGCAAAATAAAACATTGAAGATAATGCCTTCAGTCGGACACTGTAAAATTTGAAAACTGTGTTGAAGTAATAATTTGAGCTGTCTGAGAATGTTAATAATTTTCAAGCTATGATAGCTCAATCCTATAAGTTGTCAAGGTATGATAGCTCAATGCTGTAAGTTGTCCAAACGAATCATAACATTAAGCTGTGAAAACATGAAAGCTTCCGTTGTTGCAGATAGCTTGACATCTCAGTCATGCCACATATAGCGCCATCATAACAAGCACTTCTCATAAGAATGCATTTAGTTTTAAATAATTATTTGCTTACAAGAAAAAAAAACATTTATATTACACTATCCCAGAGAAAAAATGAGCAGCACACCACATTAGCTGGTCACTTTTTTATTTTTATCTCTCTTAAATTAATTTGTGGGAGTAATTAGATGCATGCTTTTACACGTCAACCAACATTTCCAAGTCAGAGTGTGTTCAAATATAGGCTTCTAGCACTGTATACCAACTGAGATGAGCCACAGGCCATTGGGATTTATTCACAAGAAATTGATTTTTAAATCTCCTTGTGATGCAATGGTCTGTGTTGAATGCATCATTGGTCTGTCCAAGGTGTGCTAAAATGAAGCATACTGGATCAGGTGGATCCCCTTGAGAGATCAAACAATATTTTGGGATTGCAGCCCATATTCATAAATAACTTTATAAGACAGGTCACTCAAATATAAATCAAAAACAACTAAAAATAAGTCAACACAGCTCAAAATTTTGAGTTGTGTCAGCTTGGATCAATAAGTCAACAAAACTCAATATTTTGAGCTGTAAGTCAACACAGCTAATTGTTTTGAGTTTTCTCAGCTGGGCCATTCCATGGCAAATGGACCAATGTCTCCCACATCATGGCTTCAGATTTTAATGAAATTATTACACAAGCTACATGTACATGTTTAATGAAGCCAT
Organism: Platynereis dumerilii; assembly: GCA_026936325.1. Lineage (NCBI taxonomy): Eukaryota > Metazoa > Annelida > Polychaeta > Phyllodocida > Nereididae > Platynereis > Platynereis dumerilii. The sequence continues at coordinate 249,359 of JAPTHN010000245.1, forward strand.
GCAAAATATTTTCCCTGTGTTCCAAGTATTTTGAATTTGACAGCAATTTCAAAATTAAGGACTGCAAACTAAAATTTCTATTTCCCGCTTGTCAAGTCATTTCAAAAAGCTGCTGAAGCTACGTTTTTCAAGATATTGTGAGGAAATTGTACACAGATCAAGCTCAGTTATATAAAATGCTGCTGGCCAAAGCTAATACAGATGATGCTTTCCATCTGTTCACACCAGCCTGTTAAAATTGGTTTATTTTTGCGAGATTTGGGTAAATTGTGGGTTTTTGGAATTTTTTCACTCAGAAACCAAGCTTTCAATAAACCTGAAACTTTGCAAGAATTGAGGCAGCATCAAGTGCTAATGGTACGAATTTATTCATATTTCTAACTCCAATACTTTTTATGCAAACGAAGAAAATCTCTGGACGATTCCTAAAATTGACTAATTTCAAGTGCAAAAATGGCCATGTGGGACACGTGATAGAAACTTGAAATTTAGTTTTTAAGCAGTTTATGCAATCATCTTGTATTTCTGCGAAAATGGTAGAGGTGTTATTTTTCATTTTTCTGGAATTAATTTTTAGAATTTCGAAGAGAAGCCTTATTTATGCTAATTATAGTATGTCATAAATTCCACGCAAATGTTGCATCTCTTGCAAACATGACCTTTTCTTGCATGAATTGACCTGGCACTGATAATTTTCAAAATATTTTCCAAAAACTAAATTATTTGTGATCCAGATATGTAAGGTTACTTGTTATTTACATATATTTTGAAATCTTAATGCTGGTTAGATTGTTTTCTTTCAATGTTCATCAGAAATTGTGATATATATTTTTAATTACTGTTCATTTCACTAAAAAAATCATGAAAAATGCAATTTTTCGAGGCTTCAGTGCAAGTGGATAACTTAGTTCTTGATGTTTGATGTTGACATCACTCGATGTTAATATTTTTCAAATTCAAAATTTTTAAATAATTTTTCCCATTTGATTATTGTCTGGCTCCATAGGCTAAATTCAATCAAAGGTAACGGAATCACATTTGACTCGGTAACGGAATCACACAATTCCCTTAAAATCCCATACTAAAGGGAGCAGCACAATTTCCATCTGTGAAGACCCAAGTCCATCAGAATGGAATTACTTTGAGAATATATTCCTGGGATGAGCACTGTCAGTTTCTATCTCCCATAGCTTGAACATTTTTCTTAAATGAGACGATGAGATAAAAAAGTCATAAAAATGGGTGTTTTTGCTCGTGATTCCGTTACCCAAAGTTTGATTTGCTGTAAAAAACTGCTCGGGCATATTTCAGAAATTTTGCATGTCAAAAAATCAAGTTAACATTCACATAAATCAGAATAAATCACAAATTCATGATTTTATTCATCATATCTTCGGTAATGTATCAATAAAGGTCAATTTTCATGACGCCGCGGTGATTCCGTTACCGTGGAATTCATGATTATAATTGTAGGAGCCTTCCAAGACCAGGTGGAACCTTAGATAAAGAGCTGAATTTATTTCTGAAAGTACCTCAGATGGACAACTTTTAAAATTCCAAACTTTAAAGAGGTATATTGGTTTCTCACAAAAGGAAATGGTAAAAAATTATGTTGAGTGAATTTTTGCAAAAAAATTCAAAGTTGACAGTATGGGACTGTTGTGACAGATTTTGTATATTAGATTAGTTGATACAGTTGCCTTTTAATGATGTTAAATATGAGAAGGTATCTTCGGTTATCAATATGTTAAAAAAATATCACAATATGATGAAAAATGTGTAAAATTCATGTGAAGTGACATTAATTTCAGTTTCGGAAATAACATCTAGTGGCAGATGACCAGAATTTAGCAAATGTGGCTTTATAATTATTAAGTATATGGGTATATATACCCCAGGGACACCATTATGGGTACAAAGTAATGCATTCCATTGTACTCATGAGAATCTGACATGATTTCACACGAAAATAACTGGACAAAATAAAAAAAAAGTTTCCTGGTGATTCTAAATAAAACTGATTTATAATGTTCAGAAGGCAATTTGAATCACCTTAAAAAAATTTGCACTTCATTTTGAATTCCACCTGCTCTTGGAAGGCTCATACATGGTGTAAATAAGGCTTTTCTCCAAATTTCTAAAAAATTAATTCCAGAAAAATGAAAAATAACACCTCTACCATTTTTGCAGAAATACAAGATGATCTCATAAACTGCTTAAAAAATAAATTTCAAGTTTCTATCACGTGTCCCACATGGCCATTTTTGCACTTGAAATTAGTCAATTTTAGGAATCATCCTGAGATTTTCTTCATGTGCATAAAAAGTATAGGAGTTAGAAATATGAATAAATTCGTACCATTAGCACTCGATACTGCCTCAATTCATGCAAAGTTTCAGGTTTATTGAAAGCTTGGTTTCTGAGTGAAAAAATTCCAAAAACCCACAATTTACCCAAATTTCGCAAAAATGAACCAATTTTAACAGGCTGGTGTGAACAGATGGAAAGCATCATCTACATTATATTCAGCGTATATTATGCTCTACATCTCACCATGATATATGCCTAGTTTTGTGGCGATATCTTGAAAAATGAACCTTCAGCAGCCTTTTTCAAAGATATCAAAAGATGAAAAATTAATTTTATGTTGAAAGCCCAACATTTTCAAAATGCTGTCAAAAGCAAAATGTGTGGAATATGTCCGAAATATTTCGCATGTGCCCATTAAAGGTATACATGTTTATCAGGTTAAAATTTCATTAAAATCGGAAAACATGATGTGGGAAAATTTCTTGATTTTGGTCCATTTGGCGTGGAATGGCCCAGTCTGGAATACCTTAGTCAACATAGCTTAGTATTTTGAGCTATCTCAGCTCGGTATTTTGAGTTATCTCAGCTTAAAACATTACCCTATGTTAGCTCAATCAACTTATGCAACCATCTCACTCAATCAATTGAGCTGAATCAGTGCCTCCGATTTTACAGTGGAGTAAATGCCTTTTGTCAAAGTATTCAAGCAGGGAGCACTGAGTTACTACAGCTACAGGGAAAGGATCATATGATTTGTGGCTAAAGCGGTTTAATTAGGAGTGATTTTTCTATGCACCATTTATCACTAGGAGTAAACATTTGCCAAAGTAAAAACAACAATCAATTGGCACACAGTGCCCCTGAGCAAACTTTAAGATTAAAAAAAATAAGCGAGAAAACGATAAGTGCACGGCTCTAGAGCAAGGTCAGGAGGACATTTTAAGACAAAAAATAACGTGCAAGCACTTTAACAGCTGCTTGTAGATATATAAGTAAAAGTATCAATCATTCCAATCAATCTATCTATCTATCTATCCTATCCATCCTTCTAACCATCGATTCCATCTGTTCCATCTATTCCATGTCTTCCATCTATCTAATCTATTCATCTATCTAAGCTATCCATTCCATCTATCTAATCTATCTATTCCATCTATGTAATATATCTAGTCCTTCTATCTTATTTATCTATTCCATCCGTCTAATCTATCTATTTCATCTATCTAATCCATATATTCCATCTATGTAATCCATCTATCCCATCCATCCATTCCATCCATCCAATCCATCAATCCATCCATCCATCCTTCCTTCCCTGTTTCCTCCCTTCCTCCCTTAAATTTCCTTCCTTATTTCCTTCCTTCCTTTACTTCCTTCCTTCCCTTACTTCCTTCCTTCCCTTACTTCCTTCCTTCCTTTACTTCCTTCCTTCCTTTACTTCCTATCTTCCTTTACTTCCTATACATTTGTGAACACAAGCTCTGCCTGGCATTGAGCTGCTGCTGATGCTGCCACTTTTAGTGCAGCAGCACACTCTGTACAATCATTTAAATTTCGCGGGAAAAACTAGCTTTTTAGTTGAGAAAATAAAAATTTGTTGTCACAGAAGTTTACCAAAAGTTGATGGAAGCAAGATAATATTCTATTCAGACTGCATGCCAAGTTTTAATGACATAGGTGAAACAGCACGACCAGGGCAGTTGTCATAAGTTTTCCTGAAACTCCTCTCGTAATACAGGCTGCAAGCAGCTGTAAAAAGGAAAACATCTGTTGAGAAAATTTTGAGTTATACCAATTTTAAGATTTTTGTTTATCACATCATTTTTTCTGGCTGAAATAGGGTAATAAAATGGGATATAAGTTATGTAAGTTATGGTCACAAAAGTTAAATAATACTGTCTTTCCTACAAAAAACCTGTCTTCAGAGTGTGATAAACTCACTTGAATGTATGTTTGTCTAATTACTACAAATTTAGTCATGCTAAATTGACTTTGTCGTTTGTTTCGTGTGTCTACCTGCTTAGTA
>JAPTHN010000245.1:253717-301426 GCA_026936325.1 Platynereis dumerilii
CATATATACTACTCTGCTTCTGGCTACATTTGAATCTATTAAGCATTTCATTTTAGTTTTTGCTGTATTTTTTTCTGACAAAATGTGGTTTCAGGTGACGCTTTAAGGATTTCTATATCATAGATATTTATGAAGAAACCATGCTGGCATAGAACATGACTAGAACAATTTGTCTAAAAATATGACATTAACAAAGCATAACTGCTAACAAATAACCCCAAGTCAAGGTTTTATTATTTGTTCTTTGAAGTGAGTTTTGAACAATTTTGACTGCATGATTGTATTAATTTTAACACAAAATAAATTAAATTACCTATCCAGAGATTACAAACCAACATATTTTGCAGACAACATCCTAAATAACTTGATTATGTGTACCAAAATGAGTTGTGACATTTTTTTTCACAAGTGCGCGCACAATAGTGTAGATCTATGTGGACCATTGAGCAATGGTGGGACAAATTAACTCTTTTGCAGAAGTAACCCCTCTGTACAAGAAGTCTGACCAGTTAGCAAAAGAAAATTACAGACCACTTAGTGTTCTAACCTCCACATCCAAAGTTTTTGAAGGTGTACTATGTGATCAATTACTTGGTTTTATCTCAGCTCACCTGTCTTCAGATCTCTCTGCATACCGTAAACAATATAGCTGTAATAATGTCCTTGTCAAATGTGTAGAAGATTGGAGAAAAGCATTAGATTGTAAACAGCATGTAGGATGTGTATTAATTGATCTCTCAAAGGCCTTTGATTATCTTCCACACGGGCTGTTAATAGCCAAACTTCATGCATACGGTGTGTCCTTAGAAGCATGTGAATTAATCATGAATTATTTAAAAAATAGAAAGCAGACAGTGAAAATAGGTAATCACAGAAGTGAATGGTTAAATCTTAGAACAGGAGTCCCGCAGGGTTCTCTTATGGGACCACTACTTTTCAATATTTTTATCAATGATTTCTTGTTCGATCTGAAAAGAACTTGTAATGTGTACAATTATGCTGATGACAATACTTTATCTATATCACATCATGATCCCTTTGTTATTAAGCAAACATTGGAGAGGGCATCTAAAGAAGCCATAACATGGTTCAATGTTAATTTCATGAAGGCCAACCCATCTAAATTTCAAGCGATTTGTATTAGCCGTGATGATATCTCAATTGAATTAGAAATAAGTAGCAATGTAATTAGAACTGAGAAAGTGGTCAAATTGTTAGGTTTAAATATTGATGATAAACTTGACTTTAAGAAACACACTTCCACTGTCTGCAAAAAGGCAGCCAGACAAATAAATGCTCTGCAGAGACTTTCCAAGTACCTAGACTATGAGAGTAAATTAAGGATTTATTAATCATTTGTAGCTTCAAATTTTGTTTACTGTTCTGTAGTTTATAATTCATTCACTATAAGTCAAGATAAAAAGATTGAAAAATTAAACAAAAGAGCAATTCGATTAGTATGTAATGACTATGTTAGCTCATTCCAGCAGCTGCTAGACAGAACTGGTAAAAGGATGTTGTATGTATCTCGTAGGATAACCCTGGCAGAATTTATTTACAAAGTAACACACAACATTTCACCTCCCCTTGATAGTTCTTTTTTCACACGACAAGTAACAAGATACGACATGCGAGACAATCTCAAATTAACAAAGCCAACTTTCAACTCTGTCAAATATGGCATGAAATCAATTGCGTATCAGGGTCCTCTTGTTCGGAATCTGTTACCTACAAGTTTGAAAAGTATAGACGACTACTCACAGTTCAGAAATTTACTAAGAAAAAACCTAACTTTATGCTCATGTAATTGTAGAACCTGTATGTTATGTGTTGTTGATAATTTATAATGAACAGATACTACAAGGCCAGTCCTGGATGCTTATGCTGGGCTGTCAGGTTAGATTTCCCCATCTGCCTCCAGGGGCAGTAAACGTAATTTGGCAGTTCCGTAAAGCAGGGTATTCCAGGACGGTAAATTTCTATTTGGATTCCAATGTCTTGTATTTAAATATGATCAGGAATGCTTTTGTGATAGTGTAATGTTAATTTGACACTTAGGAAATTATCATTTTCATTTTCTCATTTGTAAATAACTTCTTTGTTCATAAACTTGTTTCTGTTATTTTTATATGTCGGTAAAAAGCTAATTAGCTTGTGTTTTATTTGTTGTACTTGTCACAACCGACTTAAAATAAAATTTTATCTTCTTCTTATCTTCTTCTTCTTCTTTTATGTAGCTTATAGAAAGTATTGTGAAAATGAAATGTGAAAAGGTCATTTCTGCACCTGTAGATCATTGAGGATGTAGATCAATATATTAACTTCACAGATATGACTTAAAACGACATAGTTAACAGCATTCAGTGGTATATTAGTCATAAAACATTCATAATATATGTGCAATATGACTAAAATAAAGCCTATAATATTCAATTGAGTATATAGAAACAATACCACTGATTTAGTCTGATAATTGGGGACAATGTGGGAAGGCTAGAAACTTAAATTACAGTACTTCTGATCTGCAGCAAACAGTCAAATGTGTTTGTCACACTCTGCACACTATTTTTATGCAAAACATGTTTCACACAAATCCAATGGTCACAGAAATTAAAGAATAAGTCTTTCCATCAACAATTGTCCCTTCAAATTATCTAAAACATTTCTTTCAAGGCCTATATCCCTGTTTCAGCATGGAGATATGAGTGAGATAAACAAAAATACTTAAAATTGATATAACTCAAAATTTTCCCAACAGAATTTTTTCGTTTTTGCCTTAAAATGTCCTCCTGACCTTGCTCTAGAGCCGTGCACTTATCACTTTCTCGCTTTTTTTTTTAATCTTAAAGTTTGCTCAGGGACACGATGGGCACTTTTCATTTGACAATAAAGAGGTGATCAAGTTCAACAAAGCAAAAGTGACGTAGTTGATCATAATTTGGACAATTTACCAGTCTTATATTGTCCGACAGTGCACTGTATCCAGTCAGGTAAAAATTACTAATAATTGTAATTTGAAATATTATTCAATTTATACAAATTTTTTCTCCGATACATACAGTTGTCATCAGCATCATCAAATGATCAAAATATGCGCGTGAATGAATCCATAAATCCATCAATCATTTTTTCTTTATCATGCTATATCTCCATCTATCTATCTGTCTATCCATCTGTCCATCTATCTGTCCATCTATCAATCTGTTGATCTATCTATCTATCTATCTTTATATCTATCTATCTATCTATCTATCTATCTAGCTATCTATCTTTCTATCTATCTATCTATCTATCTATCTATCTATCTATCTATCTATCTATCTATCTATCTATCTATCTTTCAACAGTGGCCCTTTCTCCTTGTATCTATCAATCTATCGATATATCCATCTACCTATCATCTATCCATCTACCTATCTTGGGGAGTTGTTCTAGTGGTACTGTGCTAGGCTGCCAATCACTGGGTCCAGGGTTCGAACCAGCTCTTTCCAGATCACCAGAACCAATGTTAGCTGGCTGTTTCTATCATCCTTCACCTCATTGCCATGGCCTACTGTAATAATTAGCCTACCAAGTGCATAGATACAGGATGTAAAGCCCCAATCATCTATCTATATATCTATCTATACATCTATACATGTACATCTATACATCTCCAATTCTCCATCCACCTGTTGCTTGCTTGCTTGCTTGCTTTTGTTTTGCTGGTATACCACACATTGCAAAAATGTCATAAGAGCAAAGCACATGATTAATTAAGTTTTGATACATTCTTAGATTGACTTGACATGCCTCCATGCACTTTTACAGTGCAGTGTCAGGTATCAGGATCATTCAGGGATGTGTTGTTTCACATAGGGGAGAGCGGGGCACAGTGAGACACTTTTTTAATTTTCAAGTCTTCCAAAATGTTGGCAGGAACGAGTTAAAAGAGATCAGGTCCACATTATAGATAATGACGTTGGGTGTATTGTCACATAGTTTCAGGTTCTTACCTTTTACAGGTTTGGAGAAACTTTGAGTTATGTACTTGCTCGTTAAGGTGGCTCGATACTCGTGAACTTTCCAAGATAGGATTTCTTAAAAATAGTTTAGAATGATCCTAAATATAGTTTATAGCAAGGATATGTAAAAAAAAGTGGTCGCAACCAGCCTTTTTTTCATATTATTTGAGGTTATGCACAAGAAAGTCAGTCCACGAAAACCTGAAAAACACATTTTTTTTCTTAACTTTTTTACTGTGAAGTTTGCACTGTCATTCAGTGGTCATGCGTCCCATATCATTCAATGAAGCATGAAATTAAAGAAGATACTTTAATGGAAAAGCTGATTACAATTTCAAAGTGATATATTTAGTTTAAAGGGCTTTCCAATGGGCTCGGAATAAAAAAATTGATTTTGACAATTTTAACTTTTTTTATAAACCATGGCGCTAAAAAAAATTGGCGGGATAGGATTTCTCATTTCTTTGTCATTTGTTTCCAAATATTGTGAGGAACAATAAAATGCATAAGAGAAGGTTTGCTACCGCGATGGATTTTGCTATAAAAATTTATTTATATCTCCAAGTCAGTTTTGAGAAATTAGACTTGCTTGCCGAAAATCGCCATTAAAAATATTCCGTTTAGAATATAAAGCTGAAAGTCTCTCTGATTGCAGTCCTTTTCATAGCGCATCTAATGCTTTAAACCAGAAGTCTCTAACCCTGATAGAAGTGGTTCAAATGGTGATCGAAGCGGCCGTCGCACGAAATTAACAAAAACCAAAAAAGCAGCTCACAGAGCTCAGAAGACTGCTGTTGCCATGGTGACATCGCCATTGCTGGACCATGAGTAGCGAGCCACCTTAAGTGTCTCACTGTGCCCGTGGGCAGGGCACAGTGAGACAGGGCATCTGCTGTCATAACCGCTAATCATCAGGACCTGCAGAATTGTTCTATCAATTGTTGCGTCAGAAACTACTGTACTCTGATAAAAGCAGCAGGCTAGGTGATTTTTTAGGTCCTTTTTTGAGCATGTTTTGAAACTTCATCGCATTGGACACATGCACGACTTATTTAACCTGCCGCACCTGTTACATCCTAATCAAAATCCTTCTTTGACGCTTCCCTGTGGATATTACTCACTAAAATCAGTAGTTTATAGCAGGTATTTTGTTTTTAATAGTGAATTGTGAGCCATGCATTACATTCATGTCCTTTTGAGTGTATTTTGTGATGTCTCACTGTGCCCCGCTTCAAACTGTCTCTCTGTGCCCCACGCAGCTCTGTTTATAAAACTTTTGAATCCTGCGGACCGGATGCCTGCATTGTGGTTCGTCATCTCACTAAACTAAGACAAGCAACCAAGGTTTGAATCCCTGGCAATTGCCATGCATTATACCATTGTTCTTCGGAATTATAACAAAAAGTTGTTTAGCAAAATTATTTACTTTCACAGGCTAAAAACAAAAATATTGAAATTCCACTCTCGATATGCTGTGTAAGCATTCAAGATATAGGACAGTCTCTCACTTACTTAATTTTTGTACTATACAAAAAAGGGTTGATCTGTAAACAGTACCAGGTAGAAGCTACGGGCTTTGTCTCACTGTGCCCACCGTCTCACTGTGCCCCGCTCTACCTTATTGGAAATAATTATCAAGTGTGATAGACTGTCAGTGCTCAGAGGAGCATGAAAATTTGTGACGTGGCAAAGCTACTTGAGCACTAAGCACATTTTCATTTCGTTGCACTTCTTGTTTCCCTGTATTAATGCCTTTTGTCAAAGTAAATGCCATGTTTTGGTAAGTTGATGCCTTTTGTCAGTTTATTTGACCAGAATTGGAGGAAATTACTGCATTTTAGACTATAACATAAGTGTAAGGTATAAGCCCGAAATTTAAAAAAAACAAAACAAATCAAGCATATCAAACAAAACCATAGCACAAAAAATAGAAGATAATGCCTTCTGTCAAATAATGCCTTTTGTCAAAGTAGAGATATGTCCTGAGTACAATATTGAATCTACTGACCTTGGGTGCTGGAAGATGACCCCGGAGTCATTGACTTCGGCCTACATTCGGAGATGAAAACGACAAGTATAGCAAGAAGCACAGGAACCAGGCATAGACCCCTCATGGTGAATTCAGCAATTGTCGCACACTGGAAACTGAGTTTTGAAGATCTCCAGGATTGTTTGAACCGAAATGCCAGCTGCCCACCTTTTATACTCTTAATCTGGGGAGGGAGACTGGGGGATGGTCAAAGTCAACTTGATTTATTCCACTTAAAACAATGACTTTTTACTTTCTTTTACATTTTTAGGAAACTTGATCAAGCTGTTTTCGTCTTCTTGCAGTAGTAGGGAGCAGATGGGAGAGTTGGCCCACTACAGAAAAATTATTTCTACACAGAGGATTCAGAAATTTGTGACCCCAGGGGGGAGCGAAGTATCAGAAGAATTGGTCCTCCTATCTTTCATGCGGTATAAAGGGTAAAAAAGCCAAAACAAATTAATAAATAGGCCTACAAATGAAGCACTACGGGGCTCTCCTAAAGTAGTTGACAGTTTTTCAATTAATTGAACTCACCTAATTATGGAAAACATGCAAATATGTTCAATGTGGCTTTGAAATGTATAGCTACCACATGTATACATAAAACATACCAGTTTATGATCTATAGCTGCAAGTTACATAGAGTCTTACCAGCTTTAAGGAGTCAATCTTATCACACATGTTCAGTTCAGTTGCTAGAGACAATGAGGCGAGGGACGATTGAAACAGCTGTACAACTGCCCAGGTGACCCGGCAACAGCTGGATTTGAAACCCCGTATAAAAGGAAGCTATTGGCATTCTCCTAAGTGAATCCTAAGTGCATGGAGAACTAACCAATGATGCTCTGTAGAACTTCCAGTTATATGTAGAATCTAATTCAGGTTATAGTATAAGCATATCAGATGGAATAAACACAAATGCAAGATATACTCTTTCACTAGTCAGATAGAATCTAAAGTTTATTGGTAGAACTCCCATATTTATATCATTGGGAGAAACCCATCAACCAATGGCCTGTGGCCAGCAAGCAATTCAAGCAATTACAACATGACAGCTGGCAGTCAAGCTGCCAGCATCACAACATCATAAGTACATTCAATTAATGACAATCAAACAATTCCTAGAGATCCAATTTATACATTCAATGACATTCATGACATAACAGGCCCATGTGTTAAGAGCATCTGCTAGCTGAGAACAATACATTAATATAGTGGCTTTTCATCACCCATGGACAAGTCTGTCCCAATCAATTAATACATACATGATTAATTCTCAAGTACCAAGCTTGGCTTGGCCAGGTGCAGTTTGCAATAATTAATGAAACACACATGGCAGATCTGAAATTGGGAAGATGTAGCATCAACTGTAAATACATAATATTGCTGAATATGCTAGAGAGATATACATGGAGTTAAAGGTAAGTTAATATATATTTATAATTTAATATTTAGGGAGTTTTATAGCCTGATATTTTACATCACTGCCTTCCCATGGAAAAAGTTCTGTAATTATTTGTGAAGCAAGCAAGCAAGTATTATAGAACTTGTAAAATGTAGATATGTGTAAAAGTGCACATAAAACAAAATAGCAGGTAATAAAATTGAATAAATGGTAAAATGACTTAAGTCTAATGTACAATGCATGAATGGGCAGCATTAAGTGCCTGTGTAAATGAGGCTTATAAATGAGCCTGATAGGGCCTCCCATTGAGTTGTAAGTTAAGTGGCTTGCTTATGCATGAGTAGGTTTAAACATGAATAGGCTCAAGATAGAGAGCTGACAAGCTGACACAGTTATGTAATGAACTCACACAGAGCTATGTAATTAGTTACCTAGTGACTTACATAATGAGGAAATAAGCTCTATAGAATGCATAAGGGTGTTAGACTTAAGTATACTTGTGTATTTAAATTCTGGGCTGAGCCCTTCGTGATAAAGAATGTAAGCTATATTATAGCTAAATCTTTTATCCTGATGTGTTGTGAGCTGATAGACTCACTAGTGATATGCCTAAGCAGATCCTGATAAAATTGATCCAAAAGGGATAATATAGGTAAACATATAATGTAAACGAGTGCAGCAAGCTGCCTACAAAAAACAATGGAAAATAAGAAAAGTAAAAAAAAAAATTTTGTGAAAGAGTAAATTTTTGTATAGGGAGACAACAAATTTTTAAAAAAAAATTACGCAGGGTAGCTAAGCTTAGTAAATTGAAAAACAACTAACATAACTAACTAATACATGTGTGCCCCCACTGAGTCTGATGGCCTAACAACTATGGATAGGAGAAACACGGACCCAGCAGAGACACTATTAAAACACAATATGGTGATGATGAACAATATGAAATACAGCAAATACATGTGTGGCCCTCGTGAGTCCGATGGTCCAACAACTAAGGATGGGAGTAAGACGAAACCCACGAGAGACCACAAAAATAATACGATAAGCATGTGAGACCCCACACTAATGCAACCAGTTAATAAGTCGAATATTAAAGTCACTGAATTAATATCAGAAGCTGTGAGGGCAGCTTGACGAGAGTTCGTTGGTGCAGTGTGGTCTCCTAAAGCTTATATGATACGATAAACGAGTGCTGTGTGAAATCGATGATGACCGTCAGTTGTGGGACTGTCACAGCAGGCATATGAAAATTTGACATGGTAAGGCTGTTAGCAAAGAGAGCAATGATGTTAGATAGGGCCCCAGGGTGCGGAGCTAAGGATAGCCAGCGAAGGATAGAAACACAGAGCGAAGGATAGCAGATAACGTGTTAAGCGCTAGCAGAGACTGAGCTAAGGAGTGGATCAAAGCAAAGTGGAATAAAGCTAAGCGCAAAGCCAGGCAAGCTTCGCAAAGTGTATGGGACTAGCCTTCTAAATGGGGGGGTAGATAGATAAGGGGGGGAAACGAATTCTCACCAGAGCGAAGATATAAAGTGTACATAACTAGACGCTAATAAGGCAGAGCTAACATGAGCATTACTGCAATAGAGATTACGACTGAGCGAAAAGCTAAGACCGGTTCGCCAAAGTAAATAGTGTGAGAATAGAGAAGCAGGGGCGGACAAGTGTCCTAGAATGGGGGGGGGGTCATTGCGAAGAATCAGTTACGTCAGAGCTAGGTGCTAAAGGGTCAGTACTATGAGTTACCTCAAGGTAATCGACAGTGAAGCTAAGCGCCTAGCCGAGAGATGAGCAGAGGCAGGGGGGGGGGTCAGTACTCTGGGGCGGAGGGGTTGGTCTCCTGAGAGGGCCTACCAGAGCCACAAATTAGCGATTGCGGAATAAGGGGCCACAATCTAGCTGGGGTGGTAGGGGGGGGTGGTCCCGAAGCACTGGCATCGTGAGCGTGCTCGATTTCTCCTAATGGGATCTCCTCTTGGGCGGATCCAGCTTCAATGGATCGAGGGGGGCCTTTCTGATCTTGCCCACGTCTGCGCAGCCGGTAGCGAAGATACAGAAAGGATACTAGACACAACGTTATGGCAAAACAACCAATGTTTATGATAGTTAAGAGGGAGGGCTGCCTTGAAAGAGCGAGGGGTGGAAATGTGGGCAGTGGCAGAACAGGATTGATTAGAGTGTCCACATCCAAGTCTTCTATGGGGTCGGTATCGGCAGATTTCATGCTTGGTAAGACCACAGACAAATCCCCCATCTTAACCTGTCTAGAAAAGTTAAAATGGCTCGTGACCCGCACGATCGGGAGGACATAGCGTCTTGTGACATGAAGCCTGTCGACACAGGTAATAGTGAAATCTTTGCCTGCCAAAGTGCATGGTCGTAGGCACGTGACGTTGTGTGTACCACGTGCCAGTGTGAAATGTCTTTCAGGCGCACCAGGACAACGAAGAGCAATATCTACGCCGTGGGTTGAAATAGCATATTGATTAATGTCAAGTGTGGTGATGATGGGCTCATGGGCGAAGGCTCGCAAGGTCACTCGGCAAGAGTTGACGAGCTCGGTCCCATTGTTGAGGAGTCCCCTTATGCATTTCTGATGTCTTACATGATAGAGGAGAAACAGAGAGAGATTGAAAGTACCAGTCAAAGATTCAATTACCTTATGCTGCGATGTGGTCTACGGGAGTAGGTCCTCCAAGGTCAACATCTTCACCTAGGCCCTGGTCTGGTTGACAAATGTGGCCAGGCTTGTGTTAGCCTAGGCCCTGGTCTGGTAGACAAATGTGGCCAGGCTTGTGTTAGCGTAGGCCCTGGTCTGGTAGACAAATGTGGCTAGGCTTGTGTTCGCCTAAGCCCTGGTCTGGTAGACAAATGTGGCTAGGCTTGTGTTCGCCTAAGCCCTGGTCTGGTAGACAAATGTGGCCAGGCTTGTGTTCGCATGCGTCAACGTTATTGTGCGCTCCTGGTTTCGTGTAGACAGTGTCGACCCTTTCTGCGAGGTCCACAGGGTGATGTAACTGTCCCAGGATGTCACAATCTGACGCCGCGTCCGTTGACCTTTGATGGTGATGCGGTATGTTCATCACCTTCAGAGGCAATTGTGTCGTCCCAACGATCATGGATGATGATGATGAAGCAATGGAGATGATGAGGAATCTGATGAGGAAGTGAAGCATGAAGTGCAGCCATTTTATTCTCCTGAGGAAGCCAGGAATTGCGGCACATTGATTCTGGTCCTCTTTAGCCCGGCTGGTAACAGGGCCAGACATGGCCTCTTAGCTCCTCGGGGTAGGAAGGGCCTGGACTTCTGGCCTGAAGGTTGGAATCCAGGGTCCTGATGTCTATTCGGATGTCGTTCTCTGGGCTGAGCTGTTTTGTGAGAAGCATCTTGAAATACAATGCTGCCCCAAGGTAGCAGGATACAGTCAGCCTTCATTTTCATGGCTGCTACAAAAAATTGTGATGGGGGCAGATTCAGTTTCTCTCCCCCGCAGCTCTGGTCATGATCCTCCATCATCCATCGTGTGATCACCTGGGCATTGACAATGTCGGTAGGCCTACCGGTATAATGCCTTTTGATTGGTCTCATCTCAGCCACCGCATCCTTCTTCTGGAGCTGTTTGTTTGTCATCCGCCACAGCATTGTGCTGCTTGTTGATCCCAGGTGATCAGTGTGGGGAGGTTCCATGGGTCTTACATCCTTCGTAGTCCACTGTGTCCTTGCTTTTGTCTTGATTGTGCCTGTCCGGTATCAATGAGTGCCATGTTGATATGGAGGTTCCAGGACATCTTCTCAGTGGAGTGGAAAGAAAGCGGCCGGTCCTTGCTTCCACATCAGCAAGTAATTAATCTTGGAGATCACAGGTCAGTCATGGGGAGTCCTCGGTGGTCCATGTGGCTCCAGGGGGGGTCGTTCCTCATTTCCCAAGATGATCCTGTGAAGATTCCAAGGTGTTCGACTCAGGTCAGGGATCACCAGTTATAAAAGGAAGCTATTGGCATTCTCCTAAGTGAATCCTAAATGCATGGAGAACTAACCAATGATGCTCTGTAGAACTTCCAGTTATATGTAGAATCTAATTCAGGTTATAGTAGAAGCATATCAGATGGAATAAACACAAATGCAAGATATACTCTTTCACTAGTCAGATAGAATCTAAAGTTTATTGGTAGAACTCCCATATTTATATCATTGGGAGAAACCCATCAACCAATGGCCTGCAAGCAATTCAAGCAATTACAACATGACAGCTGGCAGTCAAGCTGCCAGCATCACAACATCATAAGTACATTCAATTAATGACAATCAAACAATTCCCTAGAGATCCAATTTATACATTCAATGACATTCATGATATAAGAGGCCCATGTGTTAAGAGCATCTGCTAGCTGAGAACAATACATTAATATAGTGGCTTTTCATCACCCATGGACAAGTCTGTCCCAATCAATTAATACATACATGATTAATTCTCAAGTACCAAGCTTGGCTTGGCCAGGTGCAGTTTGCAATAATTAATGAAACACACATGGCAGATCTGAAATTGGGAAGATGTAGCATCAACTGTAAATACATAATATTGCTGAATATGCTAGAGAGATATACATGGAGTTAAAGGTAAGTTAATATATATTTATAATTTAATATTTAGGGAGTTTTATAGCCTGATATTTTACACCCGGACCTAGCGATTGGCATTCCATCTCCCTACCACTTAGCTGATCCTCCTCCTTCTGGATACAGTGGTGAAAATATCAGACTGTAAGGCATGGTACCACGGGTACCACGGGTACCACAGGTACGGGGGTATGGGGTAAAAAGTGGCTCAAGCTACTCCAGCTTCTCCCTTTCAGTAGCGACAAACAAAAAGTGCTTAATCCTTTTTTGCAAAACATATTGTTTCTCCTCTGCAATTCGACTCTTTTTGGGTTACAAGAAACAAGACGCCCACTTTTCAGAAAAGCATCTTAAAAGATAACTCGCTATCATCTTTCCTTTCCTTTGTATGTTGGAGAAACGAAATTACTTGCAAACAATTTCATCCAGAATTTTCGGTACTGTTCTAGTCAGAGATCATAATTTTACAGAGGTAGCAACAAATAAAGTGGCTTGCAGAAGTGTACACACCCCAAGAAGTGGTCTTTAATTCCTTGTTATATATCTTCCTGTAGAAATG
Source organism: Platynereis dumerilii (assembly GCA_026936325.1). Lineage (NCBI taxonomy): Eukaryota > Metazoa > Annelida > Polychaeta > Phyllodocida > Nereididae > Platynereis > Platynereis dumerilii. The sequence continues at coordinate 266,341 of JAPTHN010000245.1, forward strand.
GGGGGGGGGGAAGGGTTGGTCTAGTGGTAGCATGCTGGGCTGCCAATTGCTTGGTCCAGGGTAGGCCGTACCAAATTTCGACAAAGTTATCCGATACCAAATATGACCATTCCACACATTTTGAGTGTATTTGCAGCTCTCTAGGTGGAACAGTTTTTCAGATACAGCCCGAAAATCCCCAAAAATCGCCACTTTTTGAGATAAAATCAAAAGTAGGTGGTGAACCAGCATAAGGACATCTTCGATTGGCCTGAAATTTCACAGGAAGTCTTCTGGACTCCATTCACAACTTTTGGGAAGGTTGGGCTCTGATCGGTTAACTTTGACAAAATTTGGTAGAGCCTACTCTACATCCAGATCTTCTAGTACATTGTATCAAATGGAAGTCGCTAACGATGAAGTCCAAGTGTGTACAGAGAAGATTGAATACTCTAGTGTGATGGTTCCAATTGTATCTGTTGTTGTGAATGAACAGCATAATGCATTAGCAATTCTTGATATAAATTTAGGTTCAAATAGTTCTTTTTGTACCAAAGCTTTGGTTGATCAATTGAAAGAAAAGGTAAGAAGGTCACATACTTGTTGAACACCATGAGTAGAAGTCAGGAATTTATTACCTCAAATGTTGTTAGTCTTAATCTTTAGTCTCATTATGGCGTTCATTGTCTTGCCTTGTGAGAAGTGTATGTTGTTGAGAGAATACCTGTTAGAGTTCCAGCTGTTGATGTGTCACAACACCCACATTTGCATGGATTGCCTATACAGAATGATGTTTCAGAAGTCCAGATCCTGATAGGTCAAGACCACTGTGAGGCTTTAGTGCCATTAGAAGTGTGCAAAGGGTGAAGAAGTGGCCCCTTTGCAGTGAAGACAATGTTCGGCTGGTCCCTGCATGCATTTGTCATTTAATGACTCTCCTTCAAATATGGAGGCACAGTCAAAAACCACTCTTATTTTTCCGGGCTTATTTTCATTAGTGACAGCATGATGGGACAAGTACCACATTTTATCTCCTTCCTGACGTACATCATAAACTGGTTCGGCAAAGCCCTTGTCAAGCATCACAAACTTCCGATCCCTTGGAAAGTTGACTCTTATATATATATGCCTAACAATTTAAAAATCGCTGAAGCCAGACTCAGGCCATTAATTACAAATTTGAACAAATCTGGGATGTTTCAGAAGTATGATGGTGGGATCAAAACTCTAATAAACTGACAACCTGGGTTGCAAGTGACTGTGATGTTATCCCGAGCAACGGCCGATGACTTGTCTACTGTAGCGAACTGAAGATGTGGGATGCTGCAAACTGTAGTCAGCTCACAATAGACATAACTGTTTCGGCCACAACTTATTCCAGAGTCGCTGCATTTCTTGTGTGAGAAAGCACATTTCTTTAGAGAATCGGAATAGTCAACTGTCCTGAAAAAATATATATACAAACAAAACTTTTGAAATTAATTGAATGTACTGTCTTTCTCATGAATTTGGCTCTGGGGTATGAATGGTGCTAATAAGCTGAGAGGACAAAATGGCAGGATGATGAAACACTATAGAAATGCAATGGAAAATTTGCTCTGACCTAATTTGGCACTGAGCATGCCCGGGAGTGACCTGATTCCACTGAGCATGCTCAGACCTATTGAGCATGTGCAGAGAGCAATAACAAATGGTGGCCATTTTGAAATTTCCCTGATTCAAACTTTTAAGGCCAGTTTTCACTACAAGCTACATGGGGTTAACTCATCAGACAAGGCTCATATTAATCTAAATTTTGTTAGGAATTTTTTGGTATGGGTCTGATCAGTGAACGTTATGTAGCTCACTTTTGGGTGATAATGGATCAAATTTTACCATGAATGATAAGGACAGTTTTCATAGTGTGAAAAGCTTTTAATTCAATCATAAATGCCATATTTCATACAGTGTATCATTGTTTTCTTGCAATTTGTAAAAAAAAAGTATCTCTTTTTATAACAGGTAATTTCATATTTGTAGTCACAAGGACTGAATGTGAATTTTTTCTGGGACATGTCATGTATTAAATTGTATTCTATAGGGATATCATGTCCCAGAAAAAATGCAATTTCAGTTGTTGTGTCTACAAATATGAAATCATTGTAAAGGACATGTGCACGAAATTGGAATAGTGAAGTTATTGTACTAGACACCTGCAAACCAGTCCTGTATTCTTATACCTTGATATATGGCCTGGAAAGCAGGCATGATATAGCGGATAGCCTGAATACGCTGTTCAGGAGGAGACTATTTGTTTTACTGTGTATGCACCAGATCTATGCTTCACTAGTAATATAAGAAGTTGCTTTTCAATATGGAATTTATTTATAAAAACTGGTCAAGTAAAGAAAATTTTGGAGTTTGGATGTCTGTAAGGTCCAAAATCTGGTTATCTTTACTCTTCGAAAGTCTCAACTACTATTATAATCAAGAATTTTGAATTTTTTGTTGGACATGCCCCTTTTTCTAAAACACCCAGAATTACCGTATTTGACCTGCCATAGCACTATCTCGGTTTAAAGCTGTAACATAAGTTTTTAATTGTGATATGTTTCTTCCCTCTGGCTATAATTGGGAGTAGTTATGGTTGAATAATGAATCAGATGGTAATGTGCTCCAATAGAAGTTGCCAAGGTCACCAATTTTCGTGAACGTTGTTGAAGTATTCAATATTTAGAAGCTAGAGTGTAGACAGTAGTATTATGTACCTGCACCAGGTTTATTTGACACACTCATCTTTGCAGAACTCCACAGAAGGGCCTGGTGTAACTCTGGTATTCCAGCCTAGCAGTGCATATTGTTTCTTGCAATTGAATTTTGCAGAATACATGAGGCCCTTAAATAACATCAACAGAATTGCTGATGCTAGAAATTTCTTTCTCTTCAATAAAAATGTGTTGAAATAGAAAATTGATTTATTTTTCAATTTCAGACTTAATGAGGTGTTACATTTTTAGGTACACATACATGAAAACATCACACATTTGTGTATGCCCTAACACCTCCGTGCCTTTTCACTTCCCCGACCAGTATGGCAAGATTTATGACATTAACAATAAAATTAGGCAATGAAGTGAAATAGTTTATTCGGAAAGTTTTTCCTTGGACATAGCAATCTGTGTAAAGTGATAAAGCAATCAATTCTATATTTCAAATACCAATTTTTGTGCCGATGTCACTAATGAAATAGCCATTTACAATCTTAGTGTTGGCTAAAGTAACTCTCCTACCGACCTGGAGACCTGTAGTAACATAGTCCAGAACAATAATGTAATTTATTTTTGCATCACAATACATGAAAAAATTTCATATAATTCTAATGTGCATGCATGTTAGTCCAGTAGAACCGTACTACCGAGAGGGTACAGCTATTTTATTGTCATTGTTGAATAAGTGGAATATGGGGATTCCAAATCCGACATTCTCTTGTTTCTCAACCCTGGGCATTTTTAGATATTTTGGTTTCCACGGAAACCAATTTTGGTAATTTGAGCATCGTGCGTATTAACACTTAGTTGTCCGTAACTTAATCGTTAATTGTGATTGGAAATGTGTCATTTTTACACAAGCTGTTGCTTGGATTAATTAATGTCTCTCCAAAACTGAGTGAAACTGACCAGAATTCCCTTTTTATGAAGTTGCCATGGCAACAGATAAGTAAAAAAAATCGAAATTTTTTAGAGCAGACTTCAGAAAGTTGTCTCCTGTGGCAATAATACAAGGTAAAGGCAGAAAATTATCATTGACAAAAAAAGCCAACTCTATAACACAATGTATGAATAAGAAAAAATTGAAAACCCAGCACTAAGTTGCCATGGTAACCAACATCACAAATAGCTATTTTTCTACAAATACTGATGAATATTGTAATTGTCTACGTGTATATGTTTGTTTGTTTGTTAAATGTTTATTTTAGTGACATATGCATACAGTCGACAATTATGTAATCAGTTTTAGTACAAGTAAAGAGAAATAAATATTTTGGTTAGATTATCAACTTCTGCATGCAGCCCACTGGGCTTACAAGTCACTTTCACACTGTGTTTTACTATTATGAGTGGCGCCAAAAATTTGATATTTTATATAATTAATATTTATAACTATCATAGGATTTTCTATGTAAGATACAAACATAATATTATGTATACACACGTACTTCTGTTAGGAAAAGTGAAAATTATAGGAAATATATATGTCTAGTTAAATTACTATCAGCAACACACACAACCCAATAACACAATCAAACAGACGAAATAATTGTTACTAATGGCTACTATATACAGAGAAATAAAGTTAAAAAAAAAAATTACTAATGGTTACTATATACAGAGAAATAAAATTTTAGAAAATATTCATACAAACGAGGCAGACTTTCTACTTTCATACAATAAGCATACAAATTTAGCAGTGTGAGAAAAATATTCAGGGCTCATCCGAGTTCCCATTGTTCTTGAACATTCATTACAAGAAATTCATCAGATGTAATATTGATGTCACTGAAGTATTTACTCCTCAGATCAGAATAGAAAGAGCATCCAAAGAAGAAATGGTATTCATTTTCAACTTGACCATCAGCACATAATTTACATAATCTGTCTTGTTCATCAATACTCTTCCATCTACCAGTTTCTATTTCAAGAGGGAGAATACCGAGTCTCAACTGGGGCAGCAGAGAGCGCTGTTTCTTACTACGTAGATGGACATATTCTTCAACTCTAAACTGCTTCTTGAAATTTTATAAGTTCTCAGCTTGGATGTGTTCTGCACAGAGATCACCCAGCATTTAAATTCTTTCTCATGCAGACAAGCCCATGCAACTTCAGGCGACAAAGCAACCATGTCATTGTATATGTCTAGTCTACCAATATGCTCAAACAATTTTTTCATATCTGAGGCCCAACCATTTGAGGACTGTTCCCTGTCCCACATAAAAAATCTTTTTTGTAATTCTATTCGATCTAATTTCAACAGATGGTTCCAATATCTCACCATTAGGGTGCATCGTCTGCCCCCTAAAAATGAAAAAATTGAAATATTCATTTGCACTTTTGCCATATTATACCTATGTCCATAGAAACACATTCTGCAAAATTTCAATAAGATCGGATGTGGCTTTAGGGTGGCACTTTTGTGTCAAAGTTCAGTCCAAAATTGTCAAAAAAAAACGCTTTGAAAAGTCGCGGTTAGAAATATCTAGCTGATTGTTGGCTGTATGATTCCAATTCATATACCATTATCCTCAGAAGAAAATTGTCTTTAATTTGAATGGTAGAAAGCTATATATCCGAAAATTTCTCATGCCTAAGTATTTTTTAAAGCGGAAAGTTTCTGACTATTATGACAAAATGTTTGGAAAAATCAACTTAAGAGCTCAATTTCTGCCTAACTTTGACATAATCGTTGGAATAAAACGTAAGGAACGCTTTTATGAAGAAATTAGGAAATTGAAATTTTTTTCTAGACAGTTATTCATCAAATTCAAAGGTGCACATTTTCATAAATTACATGTAAATATGAGAAATGCCACAGTTCGTTCTGCATCTTTTTATTATTCTGACTACATCATAATGCAATCAAGGTTTTATCAGATGATGTAGTAGACCATATTTCCACTTTGTAGACTTCTTTGACTTCCCAAAGTCATATTAACATCCTTTACTTGATTTATCACATTTTACCCAATAAAAAAGAAAATATCTCCACTCAATTTTGACTTCTACAGAATGGAAACCATTGATGTTGGTATTCAGATTACAGCTCTCTTTATAAGGAATCTAACTGTGCCATTCAAAAATCATTTCATTTAAAATTGATAATATTATTTATAACCGCGAATCGCTAAAATATGACCTAATACTGAAATTTCAAGGCTGTTGTGCCACCCTTTGGCATTAGAATTTTTTCCTAAAATTTTGCAGGGCTTCTTTTATGATACAAGGGAACAATCATGCAAAAGTGCATGATGTTTTGAAGATATAGGGGCAGATGATGCACCCTACTCACCATACTTGACTGTCTTCTGACTAAACTGCTAGTCCATCCTATATCCTCCTGAATACCAACAATAGGGGCAAATTTATGAACCCCCAAATACATATATCTGGACAAGCATTGTTGGAAACTACTTCAAACTTGGCATCCTTGTGTAGTATTTACTCAGATTCATTTTTATGTGTAATTTTGGTTGCCCTGGTGATTTTCATAACAAAAGGAAACAATATCAGCTAACTGAATCTGGACCGGTAGAAAATAATATGGAAATTTTTATCATACTGAGATGACACTGACAGCAGGAAATTTTGATACCAAATGAAAGGAAATAATCCCAAGAGTTGAGGAAGGTGGTTGTTTTTAAGTTTTGCTTATATTAGAAAACACAAGCATTTCCATGACGACAAGTCTGAAAGAAAAGGCATGAACTCCCAAACACTTTAAAAGTGAATATCTCTTGATGTATGCACGCAAGAAACACCATTTTAGTGTCGAAATACATGTTTTCAGGCATGCTGGTTTCAATGGAGTCATCCCCATATTTCTATCCATGGAAACCCAAAATATCTAAAAATGCTCAAGGTTGAGAAACTGGAGAATATTTGGAATCACCATATTCCAACTCATTGTATAACATGCTGCCATCTGGCAGGAGATACAGCTCCATCAAATGTAGAACTTCCAGATATTCAAGCTCATTTGTTCCATCGAGCGTAAGACTACTAAATGATTTAAGAGTAAATCTTCTACAAAATTAATTAATAATCATCACATCTTTCTTTTGTATAAATGTTGTATGAATCTCTGTGTGATTGTGAATGTTTGAATGATGCCTTGAGTGAATGTCTCTGACCAAGATTGTACATGCCAAGTTTCATGTCCCACATGATTAAATAAAGTATTTATTATTATTATTATTATTATTATTCAAGAACGACAATAAAATAGCTGCATGTACCCTCTCGATCGGTGGTACGGTGCTCAAGGTTCTACTGGACTATATGGTACACAATAGTATACACAATAGTATACACAATATGGTACACAATTTGGTACACAATAGTATACACATAAAAGAAGTACACAATTACCAAGTAAAGTACCACTCAACACCAATCTGCACTTTCTTGTCCGCTCCACCACAAAAACATAACCTCCACAAGGAAAATTGATAAAATGAAAATAAAAGCATGTTATAGATAAAAAGTAGACAACTTACCACAAGAGAAACCTCAAGAAATATCATTATATCTCCAACAATTTTATGGATATGAGATACTCAATCCTATTCTTGTCTTGGGGCTGAAATGATCTGTTGCATCCAGGGTAACTTTTTTATGGTTCATGCAGTACATCTACTATTTTGAAATGGACAGTTCTTGTATTTTTTTGTACAATATATTATTTAAACAAATGTCATGCACTGGTGGGCATTATTTTGCCTGAGACATAATTAAAATTTTGTATTGAAAGGTCACCAGATAAACTTGCAAATAAAATTCTCCAACTACAGATAATTATGTTAGTCACCGGTCAAGTCTGCAAACATATAATATTGACTGAATCTGAAGTTCTCGAATGTTTTATTTTTTCATGACTTAAACATACGCATAGGCCAACTTAATTTTATGAGTGTTATCATTAGTATCGTCATTATTTTGGTGTATACCTTGGACTATAAAATCAGCTTGGAGCTAGAGTAATATATGTTTACGATATATAGGCCTATTAATAAATTAATATCTGTTCTTATACTGCTGCTACTGAATTTTGGGTGTTATGCAATTTCATTACAAACTGGGCAACATTAAAAACACACACATTTCTGAACAGCTTAAAAACTAACTTTTAATATATATATATCCATGAAACTTTACACCGATGTCAGTTGACATCTCATGTGAAAGTTCATAAAGAAAAAATATGAAGCGGCTGGATTAGGCCACTTTTAGTGCAACATGTCCAAAAAACAAAATCCCAACCAATGCAAATTGGTCCAAAATCGATTTCATGTGAAGTCTGTCGTAGCTCAATATTGAGTGTGAAATAATCAAGGTGGTCACCGATGCTTTTTTATGGGATTTTGTGATTTTTTGGTTGATTTTTTTTCATCTAGTTTGTGTTTTTCACATTTGTTTATCACATAATTTTCTACACTTCTGCATCATAAGCATCGGCAATTATCCTGTTTGTGGTCAAATTTTGAGCTGAAATCTTGTTGGACATCTGTTTTGACCGCTTGAAATCAATAATTAAGTGAGAGCATCTGTACTCTACTCCCTTATCCGTTTTCAATTTTGCAAATTCTAAATTTGACATTATGTCACAAAAGCTTGACTGGTTCTTAGAAATATCGATGGATCCTCTTCCAAATTTCACAATGGTTAGCACACGGGTTTTTGCGTAAATTGTCTTGATCTGACAGTATTACTCAATATAATAAAAAATTTCCGCACCATGCACGTCCGAGACGATGACATTTAGACGAAGCTCAGCTCCTGTTGCACTTGGAGCTTTGTTTGATGGCTTGTCTGATACCCCTATTACCTGGCCTCATGCCTAGATAACAATGAAATAGCTAAGATATAATGATAGGGGTATACAAACTGCTGAAGTGTCAAATCTGTAAATCGAACTTCATGGAATTGCCAAGTAGTTAGCGAAGAAATATCAGTACAGGTAGGAATCTACTACTCACAATGAGCAACATCAGTCATGTTGACTTGTGCTCTCCATGACGAAAAAAAGTAAGTAAGCTCTTTAATAGTGCACCAATTGACCTTGTTAGCATTGAAATAACATTTATATAACAAATCCAATAGGCCTACCTTTTGTTAAATTCAACTGAGGGTAGCAGACATTTAAATACAAATTGACACAATTTTTTAACTATGCACTTGGCTACAATGAAATGTATTACTTAGTTTTTTCCTAGTTATTACATGTAATAATTCATTCTCACATTTAATTTTTCAGAACATGAAGAACACAAATCGAAATATCAATTTTAAAAAACCAAGCCATTAAAGCAAAATATCTACATAAGATGACAGTGCATACATTTTAATTAATTTAATCGGTTGAGATCTTCTGCATCTTTTTAATGATCCACCCCATTCAGCTAAAAACTCAGTTTAGAGCTGTGTACACCTCCTGGGAGATTAAAGATGCTGACCAGTGCTTAAATTTTAGGGGTGGTTGGGGGGGGGGAGCCCCTCCTACCCTTTGCGGGGGGGTGGAGGAACGACCTTTGATTTCAAAGAAAAATATTCATTATTAGACCTTATTTTAGTCACAAATTAAAGTAATGCATAAATTGTAAAGTTTGTCACCAGCATCGGATTTGCCCTGTTTTCCTCCAACCGCCCCTGCTGCACTAGTTTCCTTACATCACCCCTGACCTGACTGAGCAATACAAGTCAAGTCAACTTTATTGTGTCCATATATATATATACATGATACCTGCAAAACTAACAATGGAAGAGACTAAGCCACTGTGATGCGAGACAATCATGTAGAGAGAGAGAGAGAGAGAAAGAGAGATATACAGGTTCTCTCTATGAAAGTCTACTAATAGTAAAAAAAACGGTAATTTACTCAGGTTAAAAGAACCGTAGTATTCAATTCATTGTGCTCAGCACAAAAAAGGAATAAGTGAACTTGGAATGCAGTCATTGATCGGTGAGCTCCACTTTCCATCTGCCTGACAGTGGTGTGCTGATTGGTGTCCGCCACTAATAAACTGACATCCTGGGTTGCAAGAGACAGTGACATTATCCCGAGCAACGGCCGATGATTTGTCCACTGTAGCAAACTGCAGATGTGAGAAGCTGCAAACTGTTGATAGCTCACAATAGACATAATCTCCTCCACCTCTGCATTGAACTCCTGAGTCACCACATTTCTTATGTGAGAAATAGCATCTGCTACGTGAAGGAGAGTAATCAACTGTTCTGAAAGAATGAAATACAAACACGATTTTTTATGTTAACCAAGTGGCATAGTACTACAATGATTACACAAAATTCAGGCTTGGAATAGGACAATGGCTTACACAACAAATGGAAAAAAACAAACAGCTTCTACTTCTAACAGCCAAGTTCCTTTTTTTGTGTCTTGGATTTTTCAACTGCTCATTTTATAGCACTTTGTCCTTAACAGCCTGCTGTCTAATCAGTTTAGGTAAAGAGCAAGCCCCCAAGCAAAGTGCTTACAGTGTAGGAGCAACCTATTACACCCAATGCACCAACATGTCGTATGCCAGTGGCAAATTTGGTATTGAGCAAGAACGCTTTCTTCATAGCTCTTGGCCAGAATTATTGCACATGATTAAGGGAGCATGTAATCTAGACTGCAAAAACCAGGAAAATCTGATAAAAAGTGGTGTTATTTCTGAACTCTGTCAAGTGAGAGATGGACTGTTTCAGTGCTCTTTGGACAATTTTGAAATCGATTTCATTATAAACAACATTTGTATATATTAATAGTATTATTATTTTATTTTGTACATATACGTCAAAGCTCATCTACTGTATACCATGTCACCATGAGTATGAATAAACATAATATATATATATATTACACAGTATATATGCATTTCAAAAATCGCCTTAAAGTGAAACAGGTGCGGTTTGCAAATCCTCACTTTCAACCGGCATCGTACATTAATTTTAGTGTTTTGACCCATCCTAACCAGTCCAATCTTCATCTGAGGGGCTGGCTCTTTAGTTAAACTGATTAGACAGCTGGCTTTTAAGGGCAAAGTGCTATAAAATGAGCAGTTAAAAAATCGAAGATAAAAAAATGGAAATAGGCAGTTAAATGTAGAAGGTGTTTGTTATTTTTCCACTTGTTTTGTAAGCCATTGTCCTGATTCCAAGCCTGAATTCAGACTGTAAGCACAGTACTCAGAAAGCAGTAAAATGATAAATACCTGCACCAGGTGTACTTGATACACTCTGCCTTGCAAAACTCCACAGAAGTGCTGGGTGTAATTCTGGTATTCCAACTGCTCAGTGCATATTGTTGTTTGCAAGTGAAGTCTGCCAAATATACAGGGCCGATGAATAACATCAACAGAACTGTTGATGATAGAAATTTCTTTATCTGAAATCAATTTTGAAGAGAGTCACATCATTAACTCAAGGTGCCATCCTCCCATCGCAGGGCTCATTTACACTTGCCCTACCAACGAGTCCAATGCAATTCTGAAGTTTTCTAACAATTCACAGCTTTTTTCCGGCTTGAAGAATCCATAATTTGAATGACTGTTTGTAGTTTTCCTCAAAGAAAATATGTGAAACAACAAACAGACGACAATTTAAAACATTCAAATATGCATTCAATTGCTTAGAATCATCTTAAACTAACTTTCTGCAGATTAGGCCGAGATGACGTGAAAGCATGTTTGATGCACTCCATCAACATTTTGCCCCATGCAGACATGATGGAGATCTTTAACACTACTGCGAGGGTTGGGGATAACTTGATGGATTCTTCTGTCTTCAAAGTTGCCCATACCGAGTAATTCACTGAGTCCAGCTCAGGAGACAAGGGGCGGCACTCTACCTCGCTCGTTTGTACTGAGGCACTCCTGAGTCTTCTATGCAGTATGAACAGGTGCTCCACCTTGTTGGAAGATGATTTTGCCAACAAAAGAATTTCTTGTCTGACGCCATGGAATCACAAATTCTCTCAGAATGTTATTATAAACATTTGCATTGATTCCGGCGCTCTGATCAATGGCTATTTGAGACATTTTTGTGATTTTCTTGTCATCAGATGACCCCATGTTGAAGACCAAGTGTTAGGTCCTGAATTTCAATTATCGGCAGCTGGAGCTGTGGAGCATCAGCAAATGTCCCTCTACTCCCGCATGATTCATTCCTTCTCTTACAAGCACCATCTTGCCTTATGAATATACTACCAAGCATCTTTTTTTCACTTTTTTTACTCTTACAGTAGGTTTTTTGCATCAAAATTCTACTCTGTTACCACATTTTCCACTCCGCGGGACAATTTTGCTTTGCACTTTATCTCGAAATTTGAGGATGGCCCATCTATGCAATGTTATTTTCTATGGCTCATAAGCAATTTGTGAGGTCAAATCTTGTACCTTCAATGCTATCTGAACAAGTCACCTGATAATGTACAGCACTCATGAGGTGGCAGATGACATGTTTGACCAGATGTCAGTGTTAGACTGGGAAACTACTGTGGACATATTATGCCGAGATAACCAACAACTTAATTATTCATCTTCAATTACGGTTTATCGTTGTATTGTTATTGTGCTATTGACAAATTATCAAAAATGCATGACTTAATTTTATTCCCTCTCAGAACAATAGTATTGATGAATTTGTGACAATTAATAGACCAATTTTGAATCATAAATGGAATGGTAATATTCGCGCAGCGAAACGGCCGAAGGCCGTTGAGCGAAGCGAATTGAGTGCAAGAGAAGACTCAAAAATCTGTGCAGTGATGGTCTCAACATCAACAGTCCACAGTTTGGAATTAGGTCAAGTGGGTCCAGTTTCTTATCAATGATTTAGTTTCGTATTTAACAAAACATAACATATTCATCTTCAAAAGTGTCTTAAAAATTCAATTTTCTCTAGTAATATATCCTGTACCTATAATTTTTATGGAATAGTTAATTATTAGCATTGACAAGCTAAATCAAATTATTAACATGTGATTCATTTAATTTCAATCAGACAACAAGAAAACATAACAAAATTAAAGTTACATTATCTTATAAAATGATGATTATGTAACAGTGAACAGATAATCTACATGCAATGTTATTGTTTTTGTATTACTATATATATATTTATACTATTATGTAATATCAACAATCTAACATAGACTTGACTTTGGCAGCTTTCAGTGCTGTCTGCCTTTTTACCATTTAGCTGATTATCTATCAATCTTATTTATCTATTTAATATATATATATCCATCTATCAATTTATCTATCTATCTGTCTGTCATTATATCTATCTATCTATCTGTCTATCTATTTATCTCTCTATTTATCGAGATATTTATCTATTTATCTATTATATTTTTTGTCTAGTTTATCTGGCCATTCTACTTTTTTTTTTCTGTCTTTCCATGCTGTCTTTCTGATTTTCTGAAACAGTTACATAACGCCTTTCATACATTGAATATGAAATAAACATGAAAGTTATGGTAACACTATAAGTGCTACAAAAACTCATTAAAGTGCTGCGCGAATTTCATTGCAGTGCCATTTACATATTATGAGCTACAGCGCGTTATATTCGCCATGACAGATTGTTGCCGACTCACAGGCTTGGTTTCTGTCTAAACATACCAACATGTGAAATTATGTAAGCTTATGAAACTCTGGTTCGGGCCTTCAAACCAATTTTGATAATGTTTCATAAATGTAAAATGTCTTCGCCATTCTAGTTTGCATATTTTAAAGAATAAATCCCCAACAGAAGCCTGCTCCAAAATAATCCAGCCTCACCTCTCAGGTTGGCCAGTGTGAGACCACCCTGACCACAAGTGTTGCATTTTTGTGAAGTTGTAACAAATGATTAACTTTCCTCCGGTGTGGCACAATTCGCAGTCTGAGATGATTCAAAGCAATATCATGCATGTTTGAATGTTTTATTGTTGTCTGTTTGTTGTTTCAAAATATTATTTAAATTATGTAGTTTTCAGGCCGGAAAAAAGCTCTGAAGAATTAGAATACCTCAGAATTTTATTGGACTTGTTGGCAGGGCAAGCGTAAACGAGCCCTGCTATGGGAGGATTAAATAATCAGACAAATTCCAATCAATAATCGATAAAGACAACAATCACTAAATATTACCCAAAGGGCACCAAACGTAATCACAACGTTACTAATTCGTTGATGGCTCATCTGTTGGTCTCATAGAAATGTATGGTAGAAATTATGTTGCCACAACATGAACACAACTTTGTGGTGTTTTCACAACATTGTGAAACGTTGTCGCAATGTCGCATGCTTTTGCCATATTTTTTATGTTGATTTGTGTGCAACATCATTTCTAGAACACAATTTGAAATGATTTCAACAAACATTGTCACAATGTTGCTGCAAGCTAGATGTGCCCCACTGCCCAGTGGGTATATATTTTTTATTACTATCTATATTTTAAACTGCTGCACCAAAAAAGTTGAAAAAGAGAGGAATCATGAATGTTTTAGCACAAGCAACACTCAACAATAACTTACTGTAAATTCCATAGAATGCTTCTCACACGCAAAATATGACCAGAACTGTAAAAACGCATTAGGGTGGTCCATATTTCAATGGGAAAAATTTTCCCAGAAGACCCCCAATTTAAAGTAGAAATTGATGACCACACAAGTAAAACAAATGAATGCAAAATTTCAGACCTTACAAAAAACATTTCAGTCCAATTCTGTAAGTACTTGACATTCGGCGACTGTAATACTATTCTTACCTTTGTAGCGGATGACATATTAGCCCAAAAGCCTGTGTTTGAATAAAAACTAAGGAAGACACCATATATATATATGCAGAGGTAATAAACAAATTAAATATTCATGTTTCGATTTAGGTTTGTCACAGTATACATATATGTAAGGTCTCGTCAATAATATACTTCAGTATGTGAAATAATTTTTCATTTTCCTCTCAGGGTATAAATATTGATAATTTTATGATGAATGCCTATATGTTTGGCTCCCAGGATCGAGGCTCACTACCGTTTAAGAGCTGAAGTACCACTGAAGTATAAGCCAATCGTGTAGCAAATTTGTAAATACATACAGCCATGGCCGTTAGTTTTCACTCAGCTGCTATGCTTCACCACGGTTAGGGTGCTCCTTTTGCCCCAACTTGCTCAGAACCCTGTATACTTTTTTTTGTGGGTGAGGTTAGTCAATACAAGTAATCATGCCAAATTTCAAGAAATTTTATTGATGCCTAGTATAGGTGTAGCACATTTGGATTAAAATTTGTCAAATTTCCTTAAAATTGTGCGATTTCTTGTGAATTACTAGGTTATCTTATCATATTCTTTTCAATAGCCTTGAATATTGTTTAAGAAAATTTCTGTGTCAAAACAGCATTTTCTATCCATATCTTACTCATTTGTAAATTTAACATCAGATTAAAGGCTTGGCTTAGGTTCAGGAAGGCACTGTAGGTGGCAACACTGATTGCGTCGTCTCATAATGTCATAAAATTATCATTAATTTTGATAACAAGGCTAGTTTAGTATATATACTATATAGCATATCATACAACAAATAAAATTATTTTTCCCCTGATTACGTGGTAACCTTTGTTAGAAATCAAACTTTTTCACTTGTTTGAATGCCTTTATCAAAATAAGGAGTATCTTGATGGAAACTAGAATTTCGATCATTTAAATGAGTCGAAAAATAAGAAGTTGCCAAGAGTTTCAAGATGCAGTGTTTAATTTACACATTAAATCATTTACTTGTGACACTAGTAGTCACTTAATTAAAGTTTTGTAATGTGACCAGCTGCACAGTACCTCACATGGGAAAAGTATGAAGGCCTACAAAGATGTCAATCATCAAATTCAGAAGATCCTTGGGATAGTCCTTTTCTGCAGCATTCTTAGTCATGCCAAGACACTAGGATCAAGGTTTTTGCTTTACAAGACACTGTCTACAATTCTTCCCAAAGGAAGCAGGTCTTGTTGAGCTTCATAGCTCATAGGGAAGATATTTGGAAAAAAATACTCTGAACTTGTTTTATCTTTCTGTGAGAGAGGACATATTTCCTGTCAACCCCAAATAAGAAGACTTTGGAAATATTTAATGCTATGAGGAATTTAAAGTGTTACTGAAATAAAACATCAAGAGAGGAAAGACTCCTGCCACAGTGGCTGGGCACATGACCATGAATATGTTCACCATTATATGTCAAAATTAGGAGAAAATTTACCCCAAAAAATGTCATTCAGCGATTTAAATTCATTATCAATAGCGGATAGTGGTTTGCACAGTGAGCTGAAAGAGATTGTGACAGACCTTTTGTAAAACTTCAGAAGGTACCCTAATTCTGATGATGTATTCATACTTGATCTTGTCTTGCTGTATTTCTACTCTTCAATTGCGACTAGCAATGACTTGAAAAGGAGGGTGCAACTTGGAAGGCAAAGCTTTTTCTTCACTCTAGTTAGCTGTTGCCTGAATAGAGTCATGTGTTTATTTGACAATTATAAATAAATAGTGACAATTAAGACAAGACTCCAGGCTTTTGCCTGTTCTCGCAGCATGCAAAAATTTTAACAATTTGTCAAATTAGAGGTATTTGTGTATGCACCTTGGTTGAATTCAACTGCAACCCAAGCAATGACCTCGTACTATGTAATAATATCATCAAGTTATTAACAACTCACTCCACAATTTGGGAAGCTGAGCTGAAAGTACTGAAACATCGTCTCTGACATGATCGCTTTGACACTGTTTGATGATCACTTACGTACTGATGAGGAAAACACATACGGTAAGTTAGTGCAAGAAATATTAAAACAACCATAAAATGACTGACATCAAAAGCCTTAAATTCCTTTCCTGAATTGAGGGAAAATATGAAACTGTGGGTTAGTGGTTGCAGACTGTTTGCACATTGTTTCTTTAATGAAGATTGAACCATCCTTTTTGGAGATTGATGTACACATCCTTCTGAATGACAATATGATCACAGATGCATATCAGGGAAAAAGATCTCCAGTGCCTTCAGGGTTACAAAAGACTGTGCAGAAAGAGGGTAAAATTGGAAGCAGATTATTAAGATCAAGAAAGGAAGATCAATTTCAAAATCAATACAAATATGGTCGAAAATTCCTGAATTATCGCCAAAAACAGCGCAAACTTGATGTAGTACACCTATCATATTGATTACCCTGGCAAGTGGTACATAGTACTTAGCTGACCTCAATCTTTCCCAAATGGTGTCTGTACTTCATTATGTATGTTTAAATCTGATTTATCATGCAAACCATGTTATCTCTTGATTGGCTATTTGTTTTCTTTTCTCTCGAAATTACGAAAAACGACAAAATTTCAATTGCAATGTGCTACACCTAGGAATTCTTCAAATTTCATGAAATTTCAGAAAAATGGTCTACATTGATAACCTCACCACCAAAAAAAAGTAAGGTTGGATCCAGAAAAAATTTCAATTTTGGGGGGCAGAAGGAGCACCCTAACCACGGTGCTATCATTGTGACCAATCATAACAAAGCAAATACCTACTCAATCTTCACAAAATTGTCAGGAATTATAGTCTGTACACAGAAGCAGGTGTTCTGATAAAATTTGGTTGAATGAAAGAATGTTATATAATAACTGTAAAGAAAAATGCTAAATTAACTGCAAAATTTAAGCATGTAATCAGTTCTGATGTAAAATGTCATTTGCATGATAGTAATAGTCAACAAAGTGTCTGGATGTGTTTGGCACACACCACATTAAGCATTCATGACAAAATCACAATTAAATTTGTAGATTTTACATCTTTTCATCGGGTTTGCTTGAAGTGTTTATAATTACAAAAATTTTTAATTTGTCAAGTAAGAATAAAGTATCGAATTTTTTTTTCTTCTGTTCAAAATTGCATTAATTATTTTGCTTTATGAAATTCCACATCTATGGAAAGCATTTAACACATCTTTTTGTTCAGATAAGGTGGTGTTCTATCTTTTTACACTACATAGAATTTGGCCATGTTTAAAGCTGAAATGGTTTCTGCAAAATCCGACGAACCAACAGTTAAACCATGTGTCTGTTTGTAATTTTATCATGAATGATTAATGTGATGTGTACTTAACATTCAGAAACTTTGGTGACTATGTTATGACATAGCATCAGAACTGATTATATGCTTAAATTTCCACTAATTTTGTATTTTGCCATACTGTCATTATGTAACATTCTTTCATTCAACAATTTTTATCAGAACACCAGCTACTGTATACAAACTATAATTCCTGACAATTTGGCGAAGATTGAGCTAGTATTTGCTTTGTTATGAATGGCCACAATGATAGCACCATGGTGAGACATAGCAGCTGCGTGAAAACTAATGGCCACGGCTGCAATATTATATTCCTTTTTCAACTTTTGAAACAAGGGAGCATTACATCTTACTTTAATATTTTTGAAGTATATCGTATCGTATCGTATCGTAGTAAAAAGAAAATGAATATTGGCTGACATGCTCTGCTGTGTCTGACAAGATTTGATGATGTTTCACACCCTCAGACATTTGTGTAATAGACCGGCAGCCCAGGGGCTCTAGCCTAGTCGAACGAGGTACCACTAACGGAGCATATGGGTATAAAGGGAATAATAAGGCGCACCAGAAAACCCATTTCTGGCGCGGCGTATCGGTCGCGTTTACCCCTGGCGGCCATTTTCCAAGATGGCCGCCATAAAAATAAGTGCATGCAGTTTTTGGTCTAGATCTTTAATGGCTTATCCGATTTTGATAATTTTTGGGTTAGAATATATGTATTTCAATATTCCTAATGCAATGATGTCATAAAAATTTCAATATTGTAAGCGATTCATGCTGCTTTTAAGGATCAAATGCAAAAAAAATGAAAAATTTGAAAAAAATCAAGATTCTCTGGCAAAATAAGGCATCATAGTCAATGAATGGTTGGTTTTAGGGTAAAAATAACATCATAAAAAACTTCCTGACATACAGAAATACCAGAAACCATGTCTTATTTGTTGCTGTGTCACATTTAGTGTTGAAGATATTCCCATTTACATGACTGGTCACGTCAAGTGAGAATGGTGACGTGACGACGTCACGTTTCAGCAGTGGTGCATCTTATGTGTCTGATTTAGCATAACTCTCCAACAGCTTATCGGATTTTTATAATTTTTGTTTGAAATATATATTTTTCAATATGCCCAATCCAATGGTGATGCCAAAAATAGGAAATCACAAGTATTTTATATTCTTTCTAATGATCACTTGTAAAAAAAATATAAAAAAATAGGAAAAATTCAGGATTACCAGGCAAAACAAGGCATTTTATGACTTGTATTATTGACTTTTAAATTAGAGTAAAAATGCCACCTTTAATCAATTCCAAATGTTCTAAAATATCAGCAGGTATGCCTACTTTGTTGCTATGTCATTTTTGGTCTTGATAATATTTACATTTATGTGAGAGACCAGGTCAAGTAAAATTGTGGCGTTGTGACGTTATATTTCCGCAGTGATGCATACGTTTGTCTAATTTGATGTAAATCTTAAACATATTATCAAAGTTTTGGATCTGCATATTAGCATGGTGCATTTTCTGCTATTATGCAGTTTTGTCCATAATAAGTATTAAATTTATGCTTTTTTCATGGCCAAATACAAAAATGTGAAAAAACATATAAAACGCACATAATTATCATTGGCATTGTTGTTAATTGCCATATTGGTTGCAGACTGAACAATTAAGCCATAAAAAAAATCTCTCCTATTCCATTCTAATCCTACAACCAACCATGCAATGATTGCATACAATCCCAATCTCTTCTTTATCAATGAATGGTTCACCTGCAACACCTGGGAATGGTCCCAAGCTATTGATAATTTGACATGTTCCTTGTAAGGAACACGTCTAATTATCAAGATTGGTCCAACACAGATAGTTTACACTTGGCAGCAAAATTATTCAACCCCTTTGATTTCTTCCCAATAGTAAACAGGTTTTATAAAATGAGTGTGATGACATCAGAATGTTTCAAATCTCAAAAAGTATGATAGCATCACATACCAGACAACATATGCTAAATCAGCTGTGGAGAATAACTAAATCTAGTTGGCAGGACTGGTTCCATTTCACAAATGGGTCAAAACGTTTGAACAACTATTTAACCCTGTGCTCCAATGCTAATCCAATGGCGGCAACAGGGTTGAAACATTTTTGACATTGTTGACCCCTATGCGAAATACAAACCACCTACCAGGTTCTGGTGCACTTCCTAACAGTTTGGCATTATGTTGTCTGATACAAATTGATGTTATCCTTTTCATGATTTGATATATATGCTGATGTCACCACACTCATTTTGCGTTTGTCAGCTATTGAATTCAATGGAAAAACATCAAGGGTTTGAATTATTTTGTTGACAAATGTAGAGAGTATTTGCTTGGAGTATATTCAATATACTAGTAAGTTGCCCGCAGCTTGGAGGGCACAAAATAGAACACAATAGAAAATATAGGATTGTGATAAATTTAGAAGGATAGATAGATAGGCCCAGATTGATTTATTGATTGATTTATTGATTGATTTATTGGGATTTTTCTGAGAGTATCGTTTCACAATCAATAGTTAGAGTACCCGTAGATTGGAAGGAACAGAATAGAAGCGATTGGTAAACTTTCAAGATATAATTTGATTTGATAGTGCCCAGATAGACTGACAGAGTAGAAAAAGATGGGCCTGGTATCTGCGAGTGTGGGCTGCTGTGGGTCAGAGATTTGTCACAAGGGGCGGGCTGGGGCAGGCCGGGATTTTTTTTTTTTTTTTCGTTGTTTCACATTTTTAGTGGAGGTGAGTACCCATCTCCATTTATGCAGTCATAATGAGAGAATGGAAGTTGTGGTGGGAAATTTGAAATTTCAGCATTTTTAGAATGTCTTTTGGGCCCTGACTTGGCCATTTTGTTCGGAGATGTTTGGGGTAAAGAAATAAGTATAACTTGATTATAGAGCATGTATCTGGCATAGTTATGAATCGCAGGCATGTTGTAATTTGGACAAGACTTCCTTTGCTTT
The DNA here is from genome assembly GCA_026936325.1 of Platynereis dumerilii. Classification (NCBI taxonomy): domain Eukaryota; kingdom Metazoa; phylum Annelida; class Polychaeta; order Phyllodocida; family Nereididae; genus Platynereis; species Platynereis dumerilii. Next base: position 287,153 of record JAPTHN010000245.1, read on the forward strand.
GAATCTTGATTGGATGCACCGTTAAAAAATTATGTGAATTGTGTTTGTGTATGCAAATCAGCTGTCCACCATTTTGTAAATCATGTGTGTTGTGTTCTGTGTATGAAATGAGCTGACATGGAACTATGTCATGGTGACATTTGGATGTTTATTGCTCAGTTTACTGACCTTGGAATTTATGTTATCATAAAACTAGGTCACAGGAGATGAGATTTCAATATTTCCAGGTATTTCAGTTAAATATAGTGTAGGATGTATTGATGGATAGAAGAATTATCGACAGATTGCTAGCTAGATAAATGGATAGATAAATACTGCTAGATATATAGCATGGCTGGAAAAGTAGGGAATTCATGCATGTCATTGCCTGGAAATCTCTAAATCTCACTTAAAATTTTTGAAAAAAGGTCCAAATTTCTGACTTGGAAATATGGAGGCTTGATTCGCGAGAATTCATGGGCAATGTTATCGTATTTCATCAAATTGCCTTGAAATTCATATTTTTTTCTAGCCCTGGACAGATAAAATGGATGGATTTTATGAATTAGATAGATTGCACCACCCGGAGAATCTATCCTAGACAAATAGGTTTGATTTGTCAAATTATCATAAATTGACATAATGCTTTCAGATTCAACAATGTCTAGAGACTTTAGTTCGATTCACATCTTCACAGCCAATTTTGACCGTAATTTTGAGGTATCACACTCAATCTTTACATCAATCAGCATGACATCCAGGCAGATCTGGATCTATCCAGTAGTGATAACTTTCTGGGCCTTACGGTTGAGCTTCAGCGGCCATTTTCCTTAAAGTCTGGAAGTTAAACATGAATTAATCACATGAAGTTCAGTCTCGGGAGTGATTTGCTGTATTTAGCAGAGGCTGTGCTGGAGTGGATTGCATGAATTAGATGGATAGATTATAAAGATGGAATAGGTAGCTTACACTGATTACAATAGTTAGATAGATAGATTACAGATTTATCAAAAGGGTTTGGTAAGCGAGAGCAATAGGATGCAATTTGGTACTTGTGTTATAATTTGTGACATGGTCCAACATGTCCAGGAGGGGTTAGGGTCAGCTCAGTTGGTAATGCACAGTTATGCACTGGTTTGCGAATCACTGGGCCCTGAAATTGTGATGGAAAGGAATTTCAATCATCCTTTGCGCTTAATTGCCGTGTCCTCCCCTGTAATTACCCCACATAAATACAGGACTTAAAGCTCAAATGGTCCATCCATCGATCCAAAATATCCGAGCCAATCAGACATGGGATTTGAACTCTTTACAAAGTCTAGATTGATAAACTGAGTTGGTCATTTTGGCACTCTTCAAGTTAGCTGAGAGTGGTACACTAATTTACAGGTGTATAGACCAGCATAATCAGTGACAGATAGATTGATGGAGAGATATGGTAGGTACAGCTCTCTAAGTGCAGCTCTGGGCTCTCACACAAGAGTTGATTGATGAGCTGGGAGACAGCAGAAGTCCTTACATGCTTCACATATACCTCATGTGAGAGATCCTGTAATTGCCCTACAGTCACTGAAACAAGCGAATGCCAATTTTAATGTCAGATGCGAACTAGAGTTTCCAGCCAGTTAACTGTAACAGTTAACTGTTTGAAATAGCATTGAAATGACATTTGAGTCAACTGAACAGTTAACTGTTAATCTAACTGTTAACTGTTTTATCATAGTGACAGTTTTAAGGCTATTTAACATTTTTGACTAAAAAATGAATTAAGCACTTAATATTATGTAAAACTTATAAATGGCACACACAAGAATGTTAAAATTGTGATAATCAAGTCAATATTGTTCATATTTATCATTGGAAAAGCATGATCATAGTCTTGTTAACGACCTGTCGTTATTTGTTTATGCAGTGAAAAGTGAATTATCTGTAGTGTTTGCATTTTTTCCATCCAATATAGTTAAACAAGCAGAAGAGGTCAAAGCTAGTTATTAGCTCATATTTGCTATCTTGAGGCATTAAATTAGTCAATCCCACCAAACCTATAACTTGCATAACAGTTAACTGGCAGTTAACTGTTAACTGTTAAGAAATGAAACAGTTATACTGTTTGGCAAGTAAACAGTTAAATTGGAACTCTAATGCAAACAACATCCAGCAGGGGTTTTGCTCATGAAAGTTCGCTGAGTTTTTCTGGTGCCCCACACGGGGTTTTGATGCGAGTTAAAACCTTCAAAGGAGAAGGCAGGAATCATGACCTCTCTGCCACCTAGCTGCTCCAATGAGAAAGTAAGATCTTTATTGACATGGTTGTATGGAACTAAGCAGGTCTTAGGATATATTATATGACAGCTGGGTGGCCAGGTGTTTTCAGTCCTGAGGGTCTTCTTTTCCTGGGTTCGAATCTTGGGCAGAAAATTTAGAATATTTTCAATGTACTCTAAAGATCAAAGTCCCAGGTGGATGTCATTCAGATGAGATGTTAAATCACTAGCCCTTTAAATCTTTTTCAAATGGAGTAAACGTGTAACGAGTAGGCCTAGAGGACATTTGCTCTATCTGCCATCTCATTGATCAATCTAAGGACCAACTCCTCTTAAATGGCTGCACATGTGCATACCATATTTATCTATCTGATATCTATCTATATCTATCTATATCTATCTATTTAGATCTATCTATATCTATGTAATATCTATCTATGTAATATCTATCTATCTAATATCTATCTATCTATTTATCAATGTCTTCAGAACCATATCTATCTGAATAGTTATACTTATAGCAGTGCTGGACAAATTATCTGCTGGATTCAGAGGATTTGAACTAAGACAACACACCACCTCCATTTAGCAACCCGTAGATTCTTGTTAGATTTTACCATTGAAAAAGATACAACATAAACTACTTAAAATTGACAAATTGTCCTAAAACTATTAAATATGGCATGCATAAATATACGTATTTAAATTGAAAATTATAAAAATCTGATATGTTTTAATGATTCACACCTGATAAGACAAATATATGCAAAACTGCGAAAAATATCATGTCACAACGTCACAATTTTACTTGAACTGGTTGCTCACAAAAATGCAAATATCTTCATCTCCGAAAGCGACCAAGCAACAAATCAGACATACTTGCTGATATTTTGAAACATGTGAAATTGATGAAAGGTGGCATATTTTTACTTTAAATTATCATTACAATCATCAAGTGGCCAACCAGCAGCAACAATATTTTTTGGTCTTTGGTGGGTCTCCTCATCATCTGTATTTACACCTCATCTCATGTCATTATCATACTCTATACCTTTTTATAATAATACAATGTTATTCAAATGATGATGATGAAATAAAATATTTTTTCTGTCTGCCTGTGTGTCAAAGTCAATAATGCAAGTCATAAGCCTTGCTTTGCCTAGAAATCCCAAATTTTTCACATTTTTGACAAATGATCATAAGAAACAATATAAAATACTCATAATTTCTTCTTTTTGGCATCACCATTGCATTGGGCATATTGAAAAATATGTAATTTGACACAAAAATTATAAAAATCTGATAAGCTGTTGGAGAGTTATGCCAAATTAGACACTTTTATTCGTGAATGCTGATAAGTGATGTTGTGACGTCACAATTCTCAGTTGACGCGACCAGTCATATAAATGGGAATATCTTCATCACTAAATGTCACACAGCAACAAATGAGACATGGTTTCTGGTATTTCTGTATGTCAGGAAGTTTTTTATGATGTTATTTTTACCCTAAAACCAACAATTCATTGACTATGATGCCTTATTTTGCAAGAGAATCTTGAATTTTTTCCAAATTTTTCACTTTTTTTGCATTTGATCCTTAAAAACAGCATGAAACGCTATTAATATTGAAATTTTTAGGACATCATTGCATTGGGAATATTGAAATACATATATTTTGACCCAAAATTATCAAAATCGGATAAGCCAATAAAGATCTAGACCAAAAACTGCATGCATTTATTTTTATGGCGGCCATCTTGGAAAATGGCCACCAGGGGTAAACGCGACCGATACGCCGCGCCAGAAATGGGTTTTCTGGTGCGCCTTATTATTCCCTTTATACCCATATGCTCCGTTAGTGGTACCTCGTTCGACTAGGCTAGAGCCCCTGGGCTGCCGGTCTATAAGGTTGATTTTATATTATCAGTACCCCGTATCAGCAGTGATTTAATTACATTGGCAGTAAGGCATGAAAAACTGTGAAATTTACAAAAATTCTTGAAAAATTGTAAATTTGAAAAGTAATAACATCTGATGGATTCAACATTCCTAGTAGTGCAGCTATACAGTGTTTCATTTATCTCCAAAAAAGATAATTTTTCTCAATTTTTAGCATTTCTCAGCAATTATAACCCAAAAAACCGCAATTTCCATCAATATCTTAAATAAACTCAGCAATATTGAAAACGCACACTTTTAAAAAGGCTAAAAATAGTACTTCCTCTCGAGATATCAAGATAACAATTTTCACACTTCTAGATGTTGCCATCAAATATATTCACGTAAAATTTCAAATCTCTAAGTGCAATACTTTTGTGTCAAATTAAATCGTCGTGGCCACTGTCGAAAATGCAAGTCACAAAATTTCAATTTCCTCTAATCATTAATTTCAACAACTTAGCTGTTCTTTCCACAAACTTTTTTGATAAGCCAGGAAAGTTTATAATTTTCCTTGCTTGACGAGTTAGGGAAAAGGGATATTTGACCCAACCACAATTAAAAAATTAAGTGTCAATGCTGACACCCCCCCTACAGGAGCCTTTTGTCAAAACCTTAAAAAAATGATGTTTTTTCAGATTTTTGAGACAATTGATATGGAATGATTGTCTGTGTGTGTGTTTCTACCCTGGGCATGCATAAAACCCCCATTATATTTTGAGTTTTTAATGATAAATCTGCTTTATCATTGACTTTTTTTTCAAAAACCTCCGTGGGACCTCTTTTGGAAGTCTGTGCCTGTTATGGGAAAATTTCATAAGATTAATCCCATCCAGCATGCCACAAAACCAATATTTCCAATTGTGCGTTTTTTGTTGAAGTGCAGTTTGTGACTTGCATTTTTGACAGTAACCACAACAACTTAATATGACACAAAAGTACTGCACTTAGAGATTTGAAAATTTTCGTGAATATACCTGATGGCAACTACTAAGAGTGTGCAAAATTTCATCTTGATATTTTGAGAGGAAGTACTATTTTAATTCTTTTTAGAATAGTGCGTTTTTAATGTTGCTGAGTTTACAACGATCTAACCATCATTTAAGTCTAAAAATAAATAAAAGTAACAAATGACCAAATTTATCAAGATTAAAAGCAATTTCATTTCATGTAAATATATTGAAAATTGTGTTTGCAAGGTCACTTTCTGTAAAGAAAGGTGATATTCCTCAAATTTTCCACTTTCACGTGGAATTCATGCTCTAAGATTAAATTTTTATAGATTAAGATATCTTGACAAAAAATGTACTGTTTTTATTTCTCTTTCTCACAAGATCATTAATTTTTTGTACAAAAGAGATAGAAAAGTAATTGAAATCAGACCTGTTCTTACCATGATTGCAGAAGGCGTGTTCTTTCCAATAAAATGCATTACTCATAAAGACTCAAAGGCCGTTCATTTTGCACTTCCAAATACGCTCCCTTGTAGAAAAGTGTAAGCATTTTTGCAGAACAATCGAAGTACATTTGGTAATTTAAATAATTAGAGCGCTTCAAATGTACTCTTTTTTCCTCTGGGTTATGCACTCTAAAAAATGTCGGGACAAAATTGGTTTTTTAGATTCAAAATGGTTTTTTGAAAAACCAAATTTCAATGCAAAACCAACATGGATTTTTTAAAAAATCCATGTTGGTTTTTTGCATTGAAATTTGGTTTTTCAAAAAACCATTTTGAATCTAAAAAACCAATTTTGTCTGAAATTTTTTTGAGTGTATGGTTGACCTGTGCATCTCAAAGAAAGCAGCTTGAAACGGATGGCAATTATCTACAGTTCACAATTTTATGAGCCTTAAATATTCTGACCGTATTTTGTTTCGTGCAATTTAAGAACGGAGTAATCAATATTTGCTGATTTGTAAAGGTCATTTCAAGTGCAACCATTCATGGGAGATTCTTTTCATTCAGAATTGCATCTTGTGCATGAATGATGTTACAGAAATTATTATATATATTTTTTTTCTACTCGAATAGTTTGGCCTTTCCTTAAGTTTTCTTTTCAAAATTAAATTAAAGAGTCCATAACAAGGGCCTGGAGAAGATCAGAGCTTCATGCATGGTAATTATGGTGAGTTTACAGTTAAGGTGGCTCGCTACTCATGCGAAGTGGTAGTTAGCGCACATTCACGCGCAGCCAGGCAGGCCCTATCTATCGTAACGTCACAACAGCAGCAGAGCTCTTCTGTCATCTTTTTTTAATTCTAAGAATTTCAAGTGTCGGCCGCTTCGTTCGCAAATTGCGCCACTTCTATTGGGGTTGGAGCACTAGATATATCTGCGCTACGATGAGTACTACTAACAACCGGAGTTTCAGCCTGATACTCCGAATAGAACATTTTTACAGGCGATTTTCCTCAAGCAGGTCTAATTACTCAAAAATGACTTAATAAATAAACTCTCTCTCGGTAATAAAAAAAAAAGGTATATCAATTTTTTTTAGCACTATGGTTTATAAAAAAAGTAAAAATTGTCAAAATCAAAACTTTCATTCCGAGACCCTTGGAAAGTCCTTTAAACTAAATATATCTCTTTGAAATTGCAATCAGCTTTTCCCTTCAAGTGTTTTCTTTAATGTCATGCTTCATTGCATAATATGGGATGCATGACCACGGAATAGCAGGGAAAACTTCACAGTAAAAAATTTAAGAAAAAAATTCAGTTTTTCAGGTTTGGGTGAACTGACTTTCTCGTGCATAATCTCAAATATATTTTTTAAAAGGCTGGTAATGACCACTTTTTTTGCATATCTTTGCTATAAACTATATTTTGGATCATTCTAAACTATTTTTGAGAAATCCTATCTCGGAAAGTTCACAAGTATCGAGCCACCTTAACATTACTGAATTAAGTGAGATTTAGGTTCGCAAAGTCAGGAAGTGTAGTGACTGTCCTGGGCAATACACCATTTTCACTCGGGAGGTTCCCAAGGATAATTACAAGGCAAATAAGCAGGCGGTTCTGTACTTAAACAATACAAATGCTTGCTTTTCTCATTTTTTCAAAGCTAACTTGAGTCGTAAAAATATTCCATTGGAAATTCTGGCTTGAATTATGGGTCAAAATTTGCTAAGTCTGAAATTCTTGTCTCCGATGCAGAACCTCTTGTTGTCATTTGTCATAGAGAAGGATATTAGCTAAACTTATAACACAAAAAATATGTGGCAAGTTATGTTTATCCCATCCTAAAATAGCATTGAAGTAACCAACCACCCTTAGGGTGTTTAATTTTTCTGACTTTTTTCCGGATTGCGCTAGTCTTTTTCGCTACTAGAAGATCTAAGAAATGTACTTAATGACGGAGAATTACACATGCTTCATCTCATGATCAAAGAAGTCAAATACAGTGTCAGAGTCAACACAGACACAAGTGAAAATATCAAGACCAACATTGGAGTGCCACAAGGCGATTGTATGTCCCCAGTACTTTTTATGTTATACCTAGCTCAAGCCCTTAATTTCAACAGAAATATAACAGAAATTGAACATTCATACGCTAAATCAGAAAACGAAAGACTGGAAAGTGAAAAGAAAGAAAATGATCATAATAATGCCATCTTCAAAGACATTAATATTACAATTGACCAGCAATACACAGACGATATTGGCATCAAATGGAAAACACATCATTGAAAATATAGAAGATCAAGTACCATCAAAAGTGCAAGAAAGAAATTTGAATGTAATAAGCAAAAGACGAAAAAGTATGTTATAGAGAGAAATGGTAATGAAAAATGGAATAACTGTAAATACCTAGGGAGCAGACTAGTACGGAAGAAGACATCAAAAGAAGGAAAGGACTGACAATAAATGCAAAGAATAAATTAAATCATCTGTTCAACAGCAAAGCAAGTATGAAGATGAAGATAAGAGCATTGAATGCATTCATGTGAAATTGGGAAGTATATTTCTCTACAACAGTGAAATCTGGACATTAACATCGAATTTAGAACACAAAATAGACGTTTTCCAAAGATTATTATTGAGACAACTATTGAGAATCCACTATCCAGACAGAATATCAAATGAAGATTTATACAAAAGAACAGGAATCAAAGAAAAATGGAGTGTCACCATCAAAAAGAGAAGACTAAATTGGCTTGGCCATCTTTTAAGATTACCATCTGAAACACCTGCCAAAAAAGCCATTGATGAGCTTCTTCGACCGGTTAAAAGACCTCAAGGAAGACCAGCTAATACATGGGTGGGAAACATTATGAAAGAACAAAAACTATTTAACATTACAGATATCGAAGAGGCGAGAGAATTGGCAAGGTACAGAGACACCTAGAGGGAAGTGACTAAATTGGAGAGTGCGGAGTCCTCACGGACCTGAGCACAACAAAGAAGAAGAAGAAGCTAGTCTTTAAACCAATTGTTCTCCAATGTGAACAGACCACCCATAGTCCGGTGTATGAGGTCATAAAATGGACCCGCAAGTTAACCGGCTGGAATTCGGTCCACCTTGTACCAAATTTTCTGAATTTTTCAGAAATGACATCCGTTTTGCTCCAGTCCAAGGCTTTCTCCATGAAAAATGGTTGTCAAGGCAACCCTTTTCTGTTTTAGAAATATGTATAAATAATGAATTTTGTTCTGTAAAATAAGGTATGTTGCTGCAATTGTTGGCATCTGACCTAAAAATCTTCCTTGTATGTTTGATGATGATTAAATAGGATTTGCAACTTTTTGTTATTGTTATGTTACCATAGCAACGGTTTGAATGATAAAGAGTCATATTTTGCCTACTTACTACAAAAACAACATTGATGACAGGAAAAATATTTCAGTTACCAGCATGCTTTTTCTGGTATTTGAAAGCGCAAGTCCCTAAAATTAAGAAAAAATTATCACATGCCTGCTGTGCTGATAAATTTTGCCATGGCAACAGATTTTAATTTATGATGCACATTTTTTGTAAACAAACCAATTCGCATATTTAGCCATTTCTCCACTTCTAATTGCTGTAGAATCATGAAATTTGGTATATCAACTGGAATTTTGACCTTCTTTATTTTTCTATAATTTGTTGAGATATCTGTTGCTATGGCAACCATTTGCATCCCTTTTTTCAAACAATAACACATCAGCAATTATACTTGGCCAGATATGGCTCTGTAATACAGTAAATTGTTGTAAATTTGATTAAATGTGATGGTACAACGTCACCGGTTTGTTTTCCTAACATATCATCCATTTCAAAGGTCACATGACCGTTACCATGACAACCAAATACAATAACAATGATCTCGTTAGCCTAAATGATCTTCCTCAAACTGGTAGGCAAAATGATTGAGATTTGTCTTAGTTAATCCATTCCTATCAACAGTTACTCTTATCTACTGTGTGTGAAACTATTTTATTTGATAAAATACACAACCTTGTTCATAAATTACTGAGGATAACAGAATAAACTAAAGGTTTTTGAATAAATGAGCACAGTTAAATGGCTGAAAACCTTCTAATTGTCCTATTGAAGATGGGCTTCCAGGCATAAATATTATCATTATGGATATGAATTTACGGATAGAAGTACAGATCCTGGCTATCAAGAATTGTAGATCCTGATAAACAGAAAAAATATGGATTTACCTGTTTTCATCCCCTTTAAAGTCAGCCATCTTGGATTCGAAATGGCAGAGACAATCGCCAGCTATTTTTTGTGAGTGATCTGATCGACATCAGTTTTTAGCTATTTCTCCACGAATGATTACAGTACGGTTCTGAAATTTGGTACACAGACTCCAGACTCGGATTTTTTTTAGTTCTTTCATTTTCTTAAGGAAAAAAGCATATATTTGTTACTATGGCAACTGTTCAAACCCCGTTTTCAGACGATTTCCTACCAGCAGTAGGCCTAATGCTGGCCTGGATATGGCTATGTGATACAGAAAATTGGTGTAATTTAGATGAAATGTGATTGTAGGTTGCGTATTTTAGAATCTTGTTTATTTCATGATCACATGATTGTTACCATGGCAACCAGGTAAAATAGCATTGATTTATCAGCATAAAACACTGACAGACAAGCTAGTCTGCTGTTTAGAGCAGGCGAGAGGAGCGAGCTGCAGACTTGGGAAATTCATGTCGAATTGGACATCAAATTGGCATCTAGGACACTGGGACAGCTGCCTTTCAGGTCTGTGCCCTGCAGAACAGAGCTAGATCTGCCCAAAAAAGTATGTAAGCGAGACACATGAAATAGAGCACCACCAGTGAAATGTTGCAGCCTGCTCCCTCCGGTCCCAAAAGAGCAGGCGCTGTTGCCTGAATAAAACTTTTTCAAACTAATGAACAGTACAATTGTACTTTCACATCAGTGAATCTGTTGTTAAGAATGACTACTTTTCTTTATAGTATGTACAACCATGTTTTCTTAGCTTGAAATAAAGAACCTGAGACTTCTCTGTTATAGAATTAAAGTGATATTGTCCAGGGTTTATCTCCACTTCTACTTAATATCTGGGCTTCTTATTTTCCCTTTGCCTTCCTTTGGCCCTCAAGGCAGTACTCTCCCCTTTTCACGCCATTGCATTCCTTTAATGCTCTATTTTATGATAATTAGTTTTCAGCTGATTCTTATACTGTACAAAAGAGGGTGGCACCGGCAACGTCTCTGTCATGTCAGTTGCTCACTTTCTTTGAGCACTAGGTAATATTTCTGGAGTCCTGCTGGAACGAAGTGATTTATTTCCGGAAAGTCAATCTGTATACCCACATATATGTATATTCCAATTAATTCTGCAGGTAGCATGGGCTTATTGCTGGTAATAACTGAAGATCATCAGATCATGGCCTAAACCTAATTTTTGATCTAAATGAACAGCTAAAAATCGTAAAATTATACTCATGAAAAGGGAGATGCGCAGCATTAAAGCGACCGCTTTTGACTAATTCATGAATTGTATACATGTAGGATGCATCTGGGCTGTCTAGAATGACAACCAGAAAAGTATCCACTCTAGTGGTGGCAACCTTGAATTCAAAATGGCAAATACCATTACTTATTTTCAGTAACTGAGACTAACATGTTACTCTTGGCAGCTTGAAACTAACCGAAGCGGCTATGAGCCCTCAATTCATTTTTTTCTTGACATGGTATTTTTCTTCCTTTTGTTTTTAGAAATGTAGCCTTGGAATACCAAAGCATTTTAGCCAAAAATCAAATAAAAGTTTATATGTCCCTTTATTTCTCAAATAGGGACATCTTAAAGCAAATGTCCTGGTAGAGGCTGTATGAGTAGTTTTGAGCTTGTAGCCTCTTTTATGCTGATCAAATGTAATTTGAAAATGCAGATCAATATTGCATACAAACATTCATAATAGCATGCGAACATTTCTGTGAGGATAATTCAGATGTTGCACCCTCTCTCAATGATCCAAAATAAGACACCAGCATATGAAATGTTTCCCTTTAGATTCATGATAATTTAACAGACCTTCAAACAAATTGATGCAGTATCACTAGGGAAAGAGGGCCAGCTCCCCAGCCAACTGCTAGAAGTAACTTGTTATACCTAGTCATATTAGCAATTTTTGCATTTCTGGGGTCTTATTAAGTCAACAATAATAAACATACATGCATACATACCCAACCCACTTCACTCCACTGTATTATATCGCCAAACTTCACTGAGATTTTGACACACAATCTCACATAATTGTTACCTCGACAGTGAGCGGGACTCTTTCCGGCCACCTCTCGAATGTCCTACCACTGAGCTAAAGGGCTGACCTCCTAGCCAAGTGTGCGCGTAGGAACCTATTATAACAAACCCACTCTACAGTATACAATATTATAGTAACCAGCCGAATTAGTCTCGATGTAGTATGGGCCTAATGTTTTCATTTGCATGTGTCTGTCCGTCCATCCATCATCCTTCTGTCAACACAATTGAGAAAAACTACAGGACTGTTTCAACTGAAACTCACTGAGATTTTCCAATCCACAACAATATTTTCTATAATGAAAAGAAAGAACTTTAAAGAAGGAGAGGCAACAAACAGATAATATGGCAATTTTATACCAGACTCAGCTACTGTTAACATTTTCAGATTGTTTTGTGCAGGGGGGCGGGGGGGGCGAGGTGCACTTCATTTTCATATAAATACAACAAATAAAGAAAACCAATGCTAAGATATAACATAAGCATTCATCTTAACATTTTAAACTGGAGGGAAGTACAGCAGAAGTGATATATAATCCCACAGGATTGGACTCTAGATTTTTAGTGGTATTATTTAACTCTCCATATGTACTTTTATCCATAAATTTACATCCACAACGGCCATTTGGATGCCTTGAAGCTCCTTAAAAAACACCCTTTAATACTGATAAAATCATTGTTATTGTATCTGGTTGCCATGGTCACAGTCATATGACCATGAAAATAGAATATTTTAAAAATAAGCAACCTGATGATATTCTGCAATCACATTTAATCTAATATATAGGGGAAGCTTGGGAGAGTTGGGCCGCAGGGAGGGTTGGGCCACCCTGATTTTTGAGGAAACTAAAAATATTTTGAGAAAGCTGCAGCCACAAAAATTTTATAAAAATAAAAATCTTTCAATGGATGTAACATTTCTGGCTAATTTGCTTGTCACGGTCTTTAGAGAGAAGAAAATTCAAATTTGGATGAAAAAAGGAAAAACTGAGCCATGTTACGAGTTTTTAATTGTCTGTCAGACAACAAGGACTGAGAAAATTTTCTATGGCATGCTTGGTAGCCTTGACTATTCAGTTGTTATTAAATATTTTGGAAAATTATCAGACAACCGGTTTTGTCATAATTGGGATTTAGAGAAAAATGGTCGAATGGGGGAGAGTTGGGACAGTGCTAATACTCTCCCCACATGTGTTGCATTTACCCAGATTTTTTTTTATTAAGACAGAAGAACTTGTCTAGAGCAATTTTCAACAGAGATTGAATATTTTTAGGCCTTAATAATTATTCATAATCTAATAAAATTAGATATTAGGAAATCTAGATGGGGAGAGTTGGGCCATCAGGCCGAGGCTTAAGTCTGACAGCAAACTAGAGTTGCAAGAGGCCTCAATTCAGGATTAGCGACTTCTATGACCACCACACTTCAGGTTAAAAATATTATGGCCTCAAGTGCAGCTTAACCGAACCTGATATATTGCAATGGCCCAAGTCTCCCTCCTGAATGGCCCAAGTCTCCCACATGATGGGGAGAGTTGGGCCAATTTTTTTCCAATTTTCATGGGGCTGTAGCTCATATGTTCTTGGGCAAATATCAATGCAAACCTAAAGATATTTTTCTGAAATATTTCAAGATACAATACATGCATTAAGCATGTTTATATAATCAATATTGTTAGCAGGAGGTGCAAGAATGTAAAAAGTGGCCCAACTCTCCCAAGCTTCCCCTACATCAACTTACTGTATCACACAGAGCTCTATATTTGGGGCAGTTTTGCTACTGCTGCTAGGAAATGGTCTAAAAGTGGGATTTAAATGGTTGCTATAGCAACAAATATGTTTTGTTCTGCAGCAAATGAAAGAACTAAAATATCCCAGTCTGTCCCAAATTTCAGAACCCTACTGTAATCATTTGTGGAGAAATGGCTTAAACTGTTAATCAGTTCATTCACCAAAAATAGCCTGCAATTATATTTGCCATTTTGGATCCAGGATGGCCTACTTTAAAGGGGTGAAAACAGGTAAGTACATCAATTTTTCTAGTAATCAGGATCTACCATTCTTGATAGCCAGGATGTGTACTTCTATCCATAAATTCACATCCATAATGATCATTTTGATGCCTAGAAGCCCCATCTTCAATAGGACAATTAGAAGGTTTTAAGTCGTTCAACTGTGCACATTTATTCAAAAACCTTTAGTTCATTCTTTATCCTCAGTAATTTATGAACAAGGTTGTGTATTTTATCAAATAAAATAGTTTCACACACAGTAGATAAGAGTAACTGTTGATAGGAATTGATTCACTCAGATAAATCTCAATCAAGTTGCCTACCAGTTTGAGGAAGATCATTTTAGGCTAGCGACATCA